>JAQIVZ010000316.1:0-78878 GCA_034700945.1 Arrhopalites spinosus
GGGTCAACCTGTGACACCTATCATTTAGGATTTCTGGCTACTTTTTTGTGGGCAACAAAGTGGCTATAATGGATTTTTGAATCTTTAGTTACATGTCATGAGTGTCCATTGTAAGCGCTGCCCTGGCGCTAAAGAAGATATTACAAGTACATACGGTAATTTTTTTTCGTAGCAAAATGAAAATCGTCATGCTTACGTTGCTGATATTGGCCATTGGAATTATTCAAGATATCAAGGGGGATTATTGCAAAGGTGGAAAATGTTGACGAGATTGTCAAGAGGGTTTTGCCGTTGGCTACCAACATTGTTGGGATGGGCGAACTTGTACAGAAAAAACTTACAAGGAAGATTGCCCTCATCGCCAACCTTGTAAAGGCGACTGTAGTGTATTCAATTAAAAACTTTACAACAAAATTTTTGTTTTTTGAAAGTTGCTGACCAAATGCACAAAATAAAAAAATGTGAAATAAAAAATGATTTTTGAAACCAACTACAAGTGTTTTTATTTCAAAAGTTTTCTACAAAATATTTATTCCTTTCTCAAAAAATTATACTGCAAATTAATTATAAAATTTTAAAATTAAACTGCCTGAGACAATCCTTAACACAGGAATATCTACACCGTCACATGGTATAGATAGACATTTGAAACACATGAGAACCTCTACACAGTCTGTACCTGGCCATATGTAAAGCATTGAAAAACCTCTCTCGCGCTTACAATTGTTAGCACAGCACGCGCTGTTAAGTTGGTACTGTACTCTACTAAAGTCCACTCCCCCTTCAAATTTCTCTTAGAAAAAGAAAAGGGAATTTCTCTATATTATGAAAAGGAAGAGAAAAGAGAAAGCCCAAGAAAACTTTTTTTTGGAGCCATATGTAAGGAGCCAGCTGGCACCTAACATGAGCTGGAATCAAAAGAAAGAGAGAGAACCCGCTCATAGCATGTCAATTTGTTCCCATCGCTAAACTGGAGGCCTGTAATGTCTAACACACTCTCATACTTTGTTACAAGTTTTTTTTCCTCCCGTGCCCTATGTTTGACGGGTAAGAGAAAGATAAGAGAAAGTGTATGAGTGTAGCTGCAGTGGATTGGAATAGGGAACATTTTGTGGAGTAGTGGAGAGAGAAGAAGGTGCCTCAATGCAACCAATCCTGGTTAACCGTGAAGGGTGGAGCCCGAAGATTTCCGACCTTAGCCTCAAATCCCAACCAGCCCACCAACGCAATGCCTTTTATGCGGCGGACCAATGTTCTCCCCAGTTTCAGCCCCAACTCTTCCTTTTCTCTGCTTTCTCCTTCACTCTCAAGCCCAAGCCTTTTTTTTAACCTCTCTCCTTCTTTCCATCACACACAAAAAAATATTCAAAGACATTGCGACGTCGTGGTTCCTCCTTTTTATTCTCCCCCCTCTCACTTCTATACTCCATATACCATTTTTATTATTTTAAATTTATTTACAATTAATTCCAACCCCATTTAAAAATTCCTCTTCACTCTTAAAATCCAGGAGCGGGGTCCAAGTCCACACAAAAAATTTGGAACAAATTGGATGAATTTAAAAATTGTAAAAAATTGTTGAAAAAATCCTGGGCTCATATGCATGGGCCATATAGACGTATATATTTGTCTTGAAGGAGAGACCAAAAGTTGTTGGCTAGTTGCTGGCGTAAACCCGCCTTCCCTCAAACGTAACCACTCTCTCCCCAAAATTTTTTGTTGCAAGAAGGAGGCTAGGGAAGAGTACATGGAGATGCATAAGGGAAAGCCTCACGTAGGAACGTGAGGCTTGGGTCCTGGGAAAAAAAGGAAGAAGAAGCGGTGGTTGTTCTACGTACCTCACATCTCATCTCTTGGGTTGGCTTTGGTTCCTATGCTCCTCTATATTATCGCTCTCTATCTAGGCTTCTATGGTTTGTGTGGCCAACGTTTGGGTTTGGAAATACCCGTAACTATGCCGAGTATCTCCCCCCTTATACATCCCCCCCTCTCCTTTTTTTTCTATATACTTTTTCATAGTCTCTCTCTCTCTCTTGCTCTGTCTTGGGCTGTAGCATAGAGGGGCGCATCATGAGGAAAAAGACCATTTTTTTTCACACCCCAAAACATCCCTCGTCGGCTTCCACCAAAATTACTGCGTCCAAAAAGTGGTCTCCCTATGTCAATCTCTTTCTGTGGTCCGGACCATCCGAACCTCTTGACGAAAAAGTTGAGCTTTTTTTCTCAAATCTTTTTCTTGCCTCTCCTCCTCCCCCACTCTCTACTCTCTCCTACTATTACACTAGGCTGTCTTCTTTTAAGGCTATGGCTATGAGAGACTAAGGGAGTTGGCAACTTGTATTTTTTAATTGTTGAAAAAAATTTATTTTAATGGCGGCCATAAATTAAGAAAAAGTTAATTATTGAACAGTGAAATTTTTGGGGAAGAATTTAATAGTGGAAAGACTCTCGTCTTTTGATACCCCAATTTGAAGGAAAGGATGGAGTCGAGAATATTTTGGGAAAAAGTCAACAATCAAGTTATCATTTTTGAGTTTAAGTGCTACTTTTTTAAATTTTTTTAAAAAGTGAATTTTTTGTGACAATCGGGGGGATTTTTTTTAAATCAAAAAGTTTATTTTTTAAAATAAAAAGTGTGCATAATGGTGGGCAACACGACTTTTTTCACCATGAGCCTCCCACCGGTAAGTACAATTTTTTTTGTCTTTTACCAGTAGAGTGTAGTTTTTTTAAACAATTCTAATTACAGCAGTAGGGACATTTTAATTTCAATTAAATTGCAGAATTTTTAAGTATAATTATTATTGAAATTATATTATAAAGATAAATTTTAATTTAAATCATAATTAACCCTGTCATTCTTTCCGTACTCTCTACGTCCCTTTGATCTATTCTTGTAAATAATTGACAAACGGCGTCAAATCAAATAAATTTAAAATAAAAATGAAATAAATAAATATTCCCCATAAATTGTATTCCAAATTCAAAAAGTGATGACATGGCCTTGATTACATAACACCCAAAAAATCAGGGATATTACACAGTCATAGCAAACACAGAGAGAGAGAGCCATTGTGCACACAAAAGGCAAAAAAAGGGCCGGATCCATGGTAGAAAAGGAGAGCCCACGAGGTAGACAGATGAAGAGAGAGAGGAAAAATTGGGGTTAAATGGAACCCCTTGGTATGTACAGATAAAATAAAAATAAATTTGGTTCATAAACTAGAGCTCTCCATTGATTCTCATAGGGAACCTCCCAAACACAAACAAACAGAGGGAGAGAGAGATTACACTAAAGAGGGGTTAGGACAGGGGAATGACAATGGAGCCGTAAAATAAAACAAGGGTTATTGTCTGAAATTGTCATTCTAAGGGTTCTACATCCTCCATTTACATTTTCATCACTTGACATTCGACATTCACCCTTCTCACCCCAATTCTCTCCCCTCTCTTTGACACAAACTGTTTTTTACATGTGCTACTCCTTCCTTCTTTACTCCTAAATGGGCCGAAAAATGTCTACAAATATTAAATGCATGGAAAACTTGGTCTCTGGTGATTAATACACGCGGGGAAATATTTCGGGGAAGTCGGGGAGCGGAGAGAATGAGTGAGAGTGATGGAGAGCATGTTTTTGTATGATTTAAGAGAATGGCAAGTTAATTTAGACAAAATTATGAGAAGGAAGAGAGAGAGACGTGAGGATTAAACGATGAAAATGTCTCCATGTGTTTCCAGATAATGACCGAGAGATTGCTAACAGAAATGATGGCTGAGGCTCCCGGTGGGGAATTGGTGCGGACGGGAAGTCCCAATTTAATTTGTACAGTCCTTCCCCTTCATTGGCGATCCAACAAAACTCTCCCCGTTGCTTTCAAGGTTCCTTTTTTATTTTCTGAAAATAAATATGAATGTTTATTTAAATATTCTAATTGTGGTTTAAAATTTTAAAATGTGAAGGAGGTTTGGAATTGTAGAATTAAAAATTGGGCATGGTTTTGTCTAAAATTCCAGGTAATTGCTTTAGGAGATGTGCACGACGGCACTCTTGTCACAGTTCGAGCTGGGAATGATGACAATTTTTGTGGAGAATTGAGGAATGCTACGGCAATCATGAAAAATCAAATTGCTAAATTTAATGACCTTCGATTCGTCGGACGATCTGGTCGGGGTAAGTGTAAGTGATTTTAAAAAAAATTCCTGGACCATCTCTCTCTCTTTCTTTTTTATTTTAATTTTAATTTTTAATGTAGCCACCACAATTTATTTTATTTTATTTGCTACACTTGAACGCCACTCGACCATATTTTTCATTTTGTGTCTAAAATGGTAAATAGATCCGTAGTCTAATGTGACTTCTATTTTGAAAAGAAGTTTTGAGAGTCCCTTAGTGTAGATAGAAGTCAGTTTAATCTTACCCGGGTATTTTAATTTTTGGTTGACAGGGAAAAGTTTTACGCTGACAATCACAATAGCCAGCAATCCACCCCAAGTGGCTACCTACACTAAAGGTAGGTCTTTTACAAATAATTTGGGAGAATTTATAATTAAAATATAATTAATTACACAAAAAAATTAATTTACAGCCATCAAAGTAACCGTGGACGGACCAAGGGAACCTCGATCCAAAACCCGTAAGTGACCACTACAAACTCCCCACTTGTTTGACCATGAGTAAACCCACAGAGAGAGATAGAGAGAAAGTTAAAAGAGCCAACATTGGCTTTTTTAACTCTACCCACAATTTCCCTCTCTCTCTCTCTCTCTCTTCATCCAAACTGACCACACACAGTCACACAGTCATGGCTTGTGCTGAAGTAAATGGCCCCCATTGGGGGTTAACCACATAAAACTTTTTGACTTTTAATTTTGAGTTCTATTGACTCGCTAATTTATTTTTTTAAAGAGCAAGACAAAAGAACCCTAAGTTTCTGACTTGCACTTTATTTTTATTTTTTTACCTTAAACGGCGTCGAGCTCTTCCATTTTTTGGGGGGGAAATATATTTTTTTTGCAACAAGCAACAAATTCAGTTAAATGCCCTCGTCATTTTAAATTAATGTAATTCAATTCCAAAAATGGTTTTTCTTGGTCAATGTTGTACCAAAAGAGTAATCAAAGATTTTATTTGATATTTTGAACCCAAAGAATTCACTTTTGGGTTGCATACTCAAAGCCAGGGAGAGCTGTACTTTGTTTTATGCCCCTCATAAAATGAAATGTGGCAAGCCCAAAGTTCCTTAACTACAAAGCCAACTACTCACCCATTTCTCCGCATTATCAACCAATTTTATGTCCACTCAATTTCTCTCTCCCTCTCCCTCTCCTTTTTTCAATCAAAAGATTTTAACCCAAATTATTTTTATCCAAAAAAAAAGTTTTTTACAAATCCAAGATTATTTCACCTTGAAAAACTTTTTCAATTTAAATGTGGTTTTCTTTTCTCAAAGAAATCCTTGAAAAAATGGCATTGAATAAATCATAGAAAAAGATTGAGAGGTTCATTGAGGATTCTGGAGAGAGTTTTCATTTTATGACGTCCTTTGGTCCCAACTGACCTCATCTCTCATTGCAATGTCAATTGCAATGAGAAACTGACTTGACTGACTGACGACTCTTCATTTTTGGCCCCAAAATTTACGACTCACCCAATCACTCCATTCCATCCAAAGTCATCAAAACCCCTGCCCCATGTCTTTGAGACTGAGACTCTGACTCCCGAAAAAAAAGTCAATGAGTGTGGCTCATCATAAAAAATCTCGTCATTCCCTTGGCTTGTCTCTTACAGACACAAGCAAGCAAAAAAAAATATTTAGGCTGATGCCAAACTCCAGCTCAAACCTCCCCAGACTTTTTTTTGTGGGTCTTGGAGTACAAAGGGAAAAGGGGAGGAGGGGGGCTATAAAGTTTGGCATACGAGGCTTTGTTGCGGTACAGAGCATTTCGTCATGAAAATTCTTATGACTTGTGAAATCAAACGGAGTTTAGATGACTTTTCTTCTTTTTTCTCTTTTTTACTCTAAATCCAAGACAAGGAGAGAGACGGATAGGGAAAATGAAGCGAGTGAATCACCGGCAGTTGCAATTTTATGAACGCCCCAAAAGAATCACTTTTCCCTTTTTTTTCTCTCTCTAGGCCATTCTCTATTGGAGGGGGGGGGAGATGAAAATTGAGGATGAACGGAATTGAGTGGGGAAGATCATAAAACAAAAGATGGAATATTATTCCTTTTGGTTTTGTCTCTCTCTCTCTTCCATGGTGAACATGATCTCTTTTATTTTTACTTTTCTTCTTTGGTTAGCCAACCTTCCCCCTAAAATGGTTCAATTGCCTCTTTTCGAGGCTTCCTTAACTTGTCCCATGAGAATTGGACATTTTTGCTCTGATTTCCTCTACTTCCAATTTTCATTTCCAGTCATGTGACCCGAATTTCTTATTTTTAAATATTTTTTCCGTAAGGCTCGACGCCACTCGTCGGATTTTTCACCATTTTGTTTGTGACAGTAAAAGTAGTTTTTTTGATCCACATTGTGGTTGTGTGGTCAGAATGTTTGGATAAAAAAAATGGAATTTGGGGAGAATAAATATTTGATGGTGACTTTATTGTTTTTATTATTGACTCTGTAACACAGATTATTTAGCAGGTCACTCTGGTGGACCTTTCTTTGGATTTGGACCCAGACCCCTTCTACCACCAAATTTCCCGGGTGTTGGATCTCTGGACCCTCTAAGATCTCACGAATCATTTAAACTTCCGCTAGGTAAGTGACATTTCCATCATTTTCAGCCTCATTACCTGACAAAACATTTTAATGACATTTAAAATACGCCTTCAACCACGACTCTGCCCTTATATCTCCCCCCCCCCTCTTTCTCTCTTTCTAGAATGACTAAAATCACCCTTTAAGCTCCTTTTCTAGAGACCTTTTCCAATAATAAATCATCTCCTTCTTGTCTCATCAGTCTCATCTCCTTACAGCCAAAAACACTTTAATCCATTTCCCTTCTTAATGCCCATCCCCTTTCGTTTTTGTCCATTTTGTCAATTTTCTTAGCCAATAAATAGAAAATTGACTCTCATTTATTTTAACATTTAAAATCGTAAGAAAATATCCTTCTCATCCAACTTTTAATGCAAGTTGTGCTTTTTTGCATGGAAATGACCAAACGGCGTTGAGATGAGAAAAAAAAGGGAATTAATTTTGTGAATTAAAAATGTAAAGAGAAATAGCTAAAATAGAAGAAGATAAAGAAGGAGGAGAGGGAGGAGGGGGAGGGTAAATTGAAGGTGACAAGTTTAGGTGTATAAATAAGACAAGAAATAATGGTTGATGAAACGAGTTGAGAGTGCAGAGTCAGTGGAATAGAAAATTGGTTCAGTTTGAGTGAAGCCTCGACTTCCTCTCCTTTGAAATCTCTGTCCTCCCTCCCCCCTTCTCACTTGTCTCTTCCCCCTTCTCACAAAAAAAAGATCTTGTTTTCTTCTCTCTGCTTCCCTGCTCCTATTCTCCATGCTCATCATGGTGTGCACCTCAAAAATACATGAGACATGATCCGAATTAATCTTCCTCTTTAAAATTACAAACGTTCTCTTTCCTTGTGTGACTCCCTAAAATGTTGAGTGAATGGCGTTAAAGTTTGTCATTTTTAAGTAAAAAATAATAATTTAAAATATTTTTACAGGTTTAAGTCCCCACGACTGGCCACTCGCACTCTCACGAGCCGGTCCCCCAAATGGCTATCCATCATACCTCCAATCATTAGCATCAGCCTCTGCCGCTGCGGCAGCCGCCCAACATTGTTCTCCCATGCTTTTACACAGTCCACTAAATTCCTCATCTGATCTCCATCACCCACACAATCCTCATCACAATCACAATCACCACTCAGCATCACCCGGTTCGGGTAATTCAGCACCCGGCTCATTGTCTTTGGCTAAAAGGAGTACATCAAATGCCTCAATTTCACCACCTTTGAAAAGTCCAGAATTTCTCAAAGATTTATCTTCTCCCATTGGTTTTCGTCCTACTTCCTTGTCAGACTTGACCTTTGACTTGACCAAACATCCCTCCCTGTGGGCTTCAGCCTCGGCGGCAGCATTTTCAGGCCTGTCCGCCAGTGCTCTGAATAATATAAATAATAATAATTGTAGGGAGAGGGAGAGAGAGAGGGAGGGGCGGGAGGGTAATTTAAATCATAATAATAGTAATGGTAGTCAAAATAGTAGCTCAAATGGGACAAGTCGACCCGGAAGTGGGTATTTGGGTCCACCATTATTACCTCACCCACTACTGTATAGTCATTTATGTAGTAATGCTTGGATGACCAATGAGATTCATAATGTCATGACTAAACTTCAACATCATCATCAATTACAACAACAACAATTGCATCCAAATAGCCCAAGTCCTCCTCCCACTCCCACGACAACCCCGTCAAACTCAACTCCACCAACCTCGTCGTCGTCACTGAGCACCATCTTATCTCAAAATTCAACAATGGCCATGTCCCTCACAAAGAAACGTCACTTGATTGATGAACTCCGTGGAAATAAAAGCCCAGCAGTGAATCTCAATGTGACGACGAGAGAAAGTTCAGAGAGAGAGCGAGAACGAGATGGGAAGAGAGAAAATTCTGATGGAAATTCAACTCATTCTAAGAGAGAAATACAAATCTCAATCTCAAGAGATGAGTCCCCCCCACCCCTCAAAAAAATCAAGAGTGGGGGAACTACAACAACAGAACACAAAAGTGTGGAAGTGTGGAGACCCTATTGAGCAATTTTTTTACAAGTCTATAAGTTTATATAAAACTACTATATCTATCTAACTACTATTATATTTTTTCATTTTTAATTATAATTCCACAAATCATGGAGCTACCATGCGAATGTTTTTTTTGGCCCAAATTATATTTGTTTTCGCAATTTTTTTTTAGTTTTTTTTGAGTTTACAATAAAATTTGTTACGTCAAATTGAGAGAGAATAAAAAATGAAAGTGTTGAGATTTACTAAAATTAATTGTTCAATTTATGCTCAATTTTTCCATATGCAAGAAGTGATCTTGTGTCTAAATGCGAGATGTGACAATTCAGGTGAAATGTTCATGAACGGCGTCCAACTCATACAAAAATTCAGATAATAATTAAAATTAAATTAAAAATTCTGTGTCAACACACAAACATCTCATAAAATTATGGCCTTAAGGCTCAAATAAAAACTGTTGATTTTCCCTCTCCCTTTCAATTCAAGAGATGACTGAGACTGAGGGGGAGATATATAAAAAAGGGGGAGCACCAAGGAAAAAAAAGCAAACTCTTGACTTCCGGGAAGAGAGACTGGGGAAGAAATCTTTTTTCTTGTGTAGACTTAATTAGAACGAGTAATATATCATCCATCCGGAAGACCGAGTGGCTGTGAAACAATCTCCCAAAAGAGAGAAAAAAAACTTGTCCAAGACAACCAAACAAGGCCCCCGTAAATCTGCCATAAATCTACTTCATCTTCCCTCTTTCTTTTAATAGAAGAGGAGAACTATCTCCTGTTTACAATTAATCCACAAGTTTAATTTAATTAATTAATTTATCATCATAGACACACCCCCGAGGATCACATTTTTATTAATTTTTACTCTAGCCAACACAAAAATTCTAAATCTTGAAGCAGACGATTTTGTACAGAATCTCAAAAATATCAAAACGGCGTTCAAGTACAACAAAAAAAATTGGTATTTTTCAATTGATAAAAATACAATTTATTTTTGAGATGGAAAATAAAATGGAAAAAGAGGGAGATAAGGAAAGAAGGGAGTGTGAAGTGAATTCGGAATTTTTTTGGGGGGGTTGGGCCATCACTTTAGATCACGGAATAAATAGACGGGGCTCATGCATAAAAAACGGGAGATAATTTATACTCCCAAAATAATTGCAAAGGATATGATTCCTCCATTTATAAATACAAATTCTCTCTTTTTTTATGTATTGTACAAGAGATACAAGGAATGGGGGGAGGGTTATGGGTTGATGTGGAGAGTGATCCGAATTGCTATTTTTTTTCTTTTGGGAGTAATGATGAAATGAACTTCAGCTGCTCCATAAATGGACTGCGTGACAAGTTCTCATTTTTAAGTCGATATTTAGTTCTCTCCCGTTCATTATAGGAAATTTTCCCTGTAAATCATCATTTCCTTCCTTCATATTCCCAACAGCCCGTTTTGCATTCAAACGCTTTTTTCTCCCCCTTTTTTCTCTTTTTTTGTCCGCCCCCTTTTTTCAAGTGTTTTCTCTCTTTGGTGGGCCTTGAAATTTTTTCTTGTGTCACAATAACCAAAAATATTCATAAATTTTCAAATTTTAATGATTTGAGGTTCATTAACTCTCAGAACATAGTTTTTCGTAAAAATCGACGAGTTACACTAAACGGCGTCCAAGTCTGCTAATACTTTAAAAATTTATTTAAGACCTAAAATGATTTTTTAAAATTAAACTTTTCAAAATTCTGAAATATTTTTTTGTGCTTAGTTTCCTCATAAATAAAAACATCTTTGACTTGTCAAGCGCTCGCTCAATTTTTATCCACGATTTGACACAAGGGGAGGTTAGAAAAAAATAGTTAATTTGCATGGCAATGAGCTCCTTCATTCTTTTTAGCAAAGAGCGGAAATCAAAAATGAAGGGGAGACAGAGAAAACGATTCTTTTGAATTTTTTATTGTAAATTTCATTTTTTGTCTTTTATTTCTTCGGTAAACTCCAAACCCATTAAAAATTGTCTTTGATATTTAAAATCAATAGTTTTTTGTATTCAATCCTACTACATAAGCAACTTGACAAGGTTGACGCAATGATGCCACTTGTACAATTTACTGGCCCCACAACAAGAAGAAACGTTAAAACGGCGTGCCAGTTAAAAAAATTTAAGAATTTCAATAAATAATAATTTTCAAAAATTCAAGTAAAAAGAAAGTGAATAAAAAAAATTGTCATTTTGAGTCCGGGACAGAGAGAGAGAGAGAGAGAGAGAGAAATGGCTGGTTAGGATTTTTAGGGTGTGATTTATTTGTCTCATCAATGGAATTCCGGGGGAGCTGAAGAGTCTTGTCTCGTGTCTTTTAGACTGACTAACCTATTCATTCATTGCCTGCTCATTAAGCAGAGCAAAGCTCGTGGAAAACGAGGCAACATTTACAATCCTCCCCGAGAAAGCTCTCACATCTCACAAAATTTACAGAGAGAGACTGTCTCTCCTAAAAACGGGAGCTGTCACTCCTTCGCATTAGGCTAAATGCACAAAATGTACGTACAAACTGTGGGACATGGACGTAGATTGCCTATCGTCTCTCGCTCTCTTATAGGCCATAGGCAAAAAAGGGGAAGCTTGGGAACATACGGGAGGAGGGGGGAGGAGGAGGTTAATCAGGTCTTTGTATTTTATACAGGGAAAAATGATGAGATATAGTGCATAGAGTGTAGAGAGAAGAGAGACGAGTTAAAACAAGTGGAAGGGTGATCAAGTGAGAGGCCCTTTTCTTTTTCCGCTCGTTTTTCCGTTCGTTGATTAGTTACGATATATATTACTGACACTTTCCTTCATGTTCACTTATTTACACGTCAATGAAAGACTCACAAACACATTTTTCACCTCTAATTTTCTCCCCCCAGCTTTCACTCCCTCTCTCAAAATTGCACAAATATTTTCAAAAATATTTTACTTTTAAATGAATAGTTATATTTTTAAATTAATCGGAGCAACTCCGACGGAGTTAACCTTTAGAAATGGGGAGAATGCAGTAGAAATACTTCAATGCTTTATGCACTGTACGGAGATGTTCAAGCTGATCGGCGTTAAAGTAAACAAATAAAAAGAAATGACTTTTATTTTTAAATGTTTTATTTATGAAATTTCAAGGGCATTCAAATGAGAGTCAAGAGTATAATAAAATGAACAGTTAAATTTTTAAAAATATAAAGTATGTATGTACATATGACTTAATCTCATAAAACTCTCACCCTTAAAATCAAAGTTGATTTTTATGGGACCAAAACAACCGTTTTGTTGTCATTTTTTTGAGGTTCCTTTACCTTCAATTTCAGTTATATTTAGTAAAGTGTCGAGAGATTACGTCAAAGTCAATGTCCTTTCCTGTTTTTTTGAGGGTTGAAAATTGTGCCTATAATTGAGGGATGTTGTAAAAGTAAAATAAGTTTTTTTCTTCTTCTTTTTGTGATTTTTCGAGCGTGTCAATGGCCTCCCGTCGACTATTAAAATTATTTTCAAGGTTGAAGAACATTTTTTTGTGTAGAGGAAGATGAGGAAATTAAATGACATTTTATTTATTTTAAACAGTATTTTTAATTTAATGTTAATTTTTTATTTCGACGCCACTCAGCCGTTTATTCAGTGTGCCGCCTGAGTGTACGTGAAGTTGCCGTGAGCTCTCTTTCGTTTCTTCAGGAAAATAAGAAGTGGTGACCTTGTTGCCCTGAAATTGAGTGTAAAGATGATTCAAGTTGAAAACCCAAAAACCCCAAAGTCAATTGAACCCACTTGACAATTGATTTACAATGCCATTCAACAAGACCAGAATCAATAAAGTCTTTCAAGGGATGTCCCCTTCCTATTGGCTATGTTTTTCATTGTTGACAATATTTTAACCTCCTTTATTTTTTCCTAGGCTCAAAAAATAAATGTTCCAATGGCTTCAATTATGCCTGACCGGCTGACCGCGTTGTCTGGAAAATAAAGATGACCCTCATTTTTATGACTCCTTACTTTTGTCTATTGACTATCTCGTCAGTTGTCTAGTCAATAGAACCCTTCTTGGTGTGTTGGTGTTACAAATCAATGAAATTAATATTAAGCTGTGACCATGAACACAGTATTTAAACCATTGAACATTTTTGTCTCTATTTTTTGAGTCAGAAAAACCACCCACAATGTTGTGGGGACAATTGGTGGTCACAAATAAAATTATTTTTGTTTATGAAGAAAATAACCCATGCTGATTACAGTGAAGAAAAACTATTTTTCAAAATTTGGTAAACTTGAGCGCCACTCCAAGTCTTTTCACTCTCTTCTGTCTGAGATGAATTAAAGTTTATCGAGGTCCATTATTGTATATTTAGCTGAATTGACTATTTTTATTACAAAATTCAAAAAAATTGTCAAATTTTTAAATTAAATATTTTTTTAAAAAAGAGTCTACTCAAAATATTCTTTCTAGTATCCCGAAGAAACTTTTAAAAAAATGGTTCATAAAAATCCCAAATTAAGGGCCCAATACCGAGCACTTTAGACTTATGCAGTGAATTGTATTGAACTATTTCCGATATTAATCTAAAGGCTACCCTACACTACCTACCCCTTATTTTACATTATGTACATATAGAGAGGGCAATAAAATATAATTGAGACTGGAAGGATTTTTAATGTCCTTTGTATGTCAATTGGGGTTTGGCTTGTGCCACTGAGTGTGACCTGTCACTTTCCAAAAATTTCAGTAGCACAAAAAGACAAAAGTAGAATTTTATTATAGCTCAACTTGTTTTTCAAAAAGAATCATAAATTTATTTTTATTACTCCATTTCTATTTCACTACACACACTATACTACAAATACAGACTGTTGTCTATACATTTTAAGAAAAATATTTTTCTTACAAAATTATCATAAAAACGGCTCATTTTTCTGTGGTTCGTGGTCACAATTCCCTTCCATAAAAATAGGGAACGTGTATCCAATAAAATTCAACCATTTCAACGCCATTCACTTATTTCTCTCTAGTCAACGTCACACCAGTCCAAAAGTTTTTGAGAACCCTTGACTAAGCGTTTTGAAAATGTTAAAAATTGCGGAATTGAAATAATAATCCGCATTTCAACAATTTAGTCAAGAACAAGAAACGGAGAGAGAAAAAAATGGCTTAAAATCTTCTTGTCCTTGATACTTTGATACAGACAATAAATATTCCAGAAAACAGGAACCATGTAAAAGCACTAGAGAGAGAGAGTGCATTAGAGAGGGGAAAAAGTTTTTCATTTGAATTTAGTCCTCCATGAAATGTTGATGTAGTGGGACAGTGAGAGAGAGAGAGGAGGAGGAGGAGGAGGAGTAGGGTTAAGAAATAATTCACTAGGCTACTTTAGAGAATTTAAGTTGGATTCACTCAATGAGCTGCTTATTGGCTTGTTGAGAACAAAAACTTGATGAATATTCATTATTATTCTCCTTCCTATCCCCATCCTTTCATCTCCACATTTACATAATTATTTTCATACTAAATATCTCCTCCTCCCCCTCATCATCTCAGAGGTAAAGTGTATCAATCAACGAAATCATTTACAAATCATTTTCATTTTTACCTGTAATTTACATCTCTTATTAAAATTAGCCAACCAAACAGTAGATAGGAAAAAAACTCCACAGAATGTCGACGAGGACAGAGAACAAAAACAGGTGAACGGCGTCCAAGTTAAAAATGAATTTAAAAAATATTTGTAAATGTAAAAAAGTCAAAATAAAAAATAAATAGTACACAGTAATATAATCCCCATTTCAATTCTTTGCAATTTTTAAACAAAAGACCAGAATTGGAGGCTTGAGGATGAGGATGAGGGCAAGAGGGAGAGAGAGCGTAAAAGAATTAAAGTCGAGCTTTTTGTAACACAGAGAGAGAGATAAAGAAAGAGCAAACAGAAGAAGGAAGGAAAGAGAGAGAGTCTATCAAGTTGAGATAATGAAGTTTAATGAAAATAATAATTAATGAAACAAAGAGCATTAGAGAGAGAGTTGAAGCTTCTCTTGTGTAAATACCCACGTAGAGCCCTCCAAGTCTTATCATCTTACAGCCAAAAGCATCTCCCCTTGATTTTCATAAACTTTCCATCCCGTCTCCATCACATTCACACACACACTCTCTCTCCCATTTTCCATTACATCTTACAACTTACACACTCCCGGATTAAGTCAACTCGGCACACTGTTCAGTGTACATCTACAACCTCCATAAATTTACGAGCACACTCTCCACTTTCTCCTTCCCTCTCTCTGTAGAGAGAGAGAGAGAGAGAAAGTAGCGACTAATTTTAAATCATTAATTGCTCCTCATGGATTCTTCCCTTCACTATAAGAAAACTACAACTCCACAATTTCTTCCTCTTGAGGTTCATCTTCCCTAACTGTACAGTTAAATTGTGCAATATTTATATTTTATAAAAGGTTCAAGATGGACACACGGGGAACAAGTGGCAGATTTTCATTAACTCTCCACATCATTCACATTTTCAACTACATCCGGCCCAATCCAAAATCCAACCCCCCTCAACGTGTTCCCCTCTTCATGTTCATGACATGAAAACGAGAATTTATAAAGTTGGACGGTGGACAAGAGAGAGAGAGAGAGAGAGAGAAGGTTCTCGAATTCTCTAGAGTAATCCGCTTTCATGCATCTCTAATTCCAAGACTGGCTAATCCGTTCGTCTTTTGTCTTTTTGAAAACGGAGTGGGATCCCTCATCATTTTAATTCACCAAAAAAAATATTTTTAAATTATTTCCTTTTTTTGTTCTACTTTAACGCCATTTACTCTCCTTGGTCATGCAAACAGCGCCAGTAGCTAAAGTAGTAACAGGGTGTTAATCTTGTGTTTTTTGCAAATGACTTAAATGAATTTAATTGTAGTTAAAAAAATAAAAGAGAAAGTGAAAGAGGGGAGGGGGAGAGTGTTGAGAGGGGGATGAAAAGACGGTTTGGAGTGGGACATGGAGATTTGAGCTCTCATCATCTTGAGCCTTTTCTCTTCGCTCTCATTTCAAGCCTGACAAAATCACAATCAACAAATAACGTACTCTACAGACAGAGAGAGACTCGTCTTTTGTATGTACCAACTCAAGAGATAGCCCGCTCCCTTGCTCCCTATAAAATTGTAAAAGGAGAGAGAGACCAAGGAAGAAGTGCAAGGAGACAGCAGGAGCTCATTAGCAAACACAAAGTAATTAACAAAGGTCGAAATTAAAGGCTGGCTCAAATGGAAGGCAACGAGGCGTAGAGAGAAAGCACAAGCAAGTGAAAATTCTCTCTCTCTTTTCTTGTGTATACATATAATATGGTTCTTACTTTCAGCCCTTTCATCCTCTCATCTTCTCGCTCTTCAACGGTCCATGATTTCCTCTTACTTTTACTACCTCTCTCCTTTTCCCATCATCAGCCACTTCCCTCTCTCTCTCTAAAGTCCAAGACCCCCTTCTCTTTTTGTCTTTTGAATTGAAATCCAATCAAAATAAAAGAATTTTAATTCTTTCACTATTTTCAAAAGAGAAAGTTTTTTTCAGAGGAAAATAGTCTTGTAAAAAAATGGCCCCTGAAAAAAAACCCCTTGTTGGCTTTTCACATTGAATTTTGGGAAAAGGATAAAAAAGGGGCAGCCGTACGGTGTCACACTCTTAAATCTTCCACTGGCATGAAATTGAGATAAACGGATCTCTCTCTCTCTCTCTCTCTCTCTTCGACTTTGGTGGGCAGAAGCCAAGGAAACTTTTTTTTGGGGGAGACGGTCTCAGTGCATAAAGATAAGGAATTAACCGAAGGAAAGTGGCTTGGAAACAATGTGTACTACATTTATTTCCAGAGAGAGAGAATTTTACACGCAGGAGCAAACTGGAAAACATGTCAGATTAAAAAAAAACTTCTTGTTCTTCCACTCTCAAAATCCGACATTCTATCTGTACTGCCCATGAAAAGTGTTAAAATTTAATCACTGTACGAGATTGCAATTCTATTTTCCAATCCTTTCTCTCTCTCTCTCTCTCTCTCTCTCTCTTCAAAAATTCAATCCTCTTTCTTAAGACAAGGCACTTGTAAATACATAGTGATGGGGAATGGGAAGGGCTATCTGTAGAGAGATTAAGTTATATAATTTAAAGGAGAGTTCTTGTACTATTTTAAATTGCTTTCAAGCAAATTATTTACCTATTTTATCACACCTACCTTTTTTACATGGACATACATATTTATGCATTTATTCGTACTCGCCAGTAATTTCAATGGGATGGGCTTAAGATTTTAGAGGGAGAGAGAGATTGAGAAATGAAAATTACAAGTGGCTTAACCTTAATGGAAGGTCGTTGAATTTAATTGTACAACATGGATAATCTACTAAGGTATGGCCAATTAAATGTTACAGTTAACAGCTAATGTCTTTTTTTAGTGGGGGTGTCATTACAATGAGAATTATTTTAATAAAATGGAATTTTTGTATTAAAATTGTTTTTTTTTAATTTTAAATATTTTGTTGCACTTAGACGCCACTCGGTTCATATTTAAATATTACGCCAAACTACTGAGTACAGTACTTATAATGACATTTTCTGGTTCCTGTTTCAAATAAAAAGAATAGTGCCATAATTAACTAAATAAGTGTAATTTAAATAAACTTTTTAAACGCCGTATATAAAATTCCCGAAATTCCCAATTTTTTATAATTCAGGTGCAAGTAAAAAAAGAGAAAGTAAAAAAAACGGTGGGAACAATACAAAACATCAATTTTTTATAGGTGTGTCATAGCCTTCCCTTGTACGACAGATGGGGACAAAAAGAAATTATTGATGAGCTCCAAACTATTTTGTTGGGCTCGCTCATTCCTCTTGGGTGGTCTGTACAGACAGACACAATAGAAATACATGGACGATGCTTTCACTTGAGGCCGGGGAGTGTACGAGATTTCAATGGTTACCTGGGATTGTACCGTCCGGGAAATAATGCAATCGTTCAACGAGTTAGGAGAGGCTCCACTGCAATTGGAATTTCCAATTGTTTGAGTCAAAATACATGACAAACTCACCTCCCCCTCCTCCCTTACCCGTGTGTCTGTTGTCTGTTGTCTGTAGGAAGATGAAAGGATTGTGTGTATGTATGTGGCAATATTTTGGGGTATCGAAGCAACTCCACAAATGAAAGGAGAGGGGAAGAGAGGACGATCTACTCAACCTGACAGACTTCATCGCATCACTTGCTTCCCATCATTACCATTAGTTACTCGTCAATAATCACTACGGCTAAGCTCCCATACCTACATCTTTCCTATTGATACATACATATATAACAGTTGACTCCCATTGTACCTGTCACCATACTTTTCTCTCTTCATTTCAATTTTTGACATTTTTTTGAGTTAGCAACAATTTTTATTTAAATTAATTGAAACACATGAACAAAACCAAAGTTCCAATAACTGTAAACATTGAGCTCCAGAAACTGAACAAAACACCGTGAATGGCGTCGAAATGTGTCAAAATAAAAAATATTTAATTTAAATAAAAATTTTAATGTCGACGCCGCTCAGGTGAAATTGTCCATCCCGCGAAGTTGCAGTTGTATAGGTAATATCCAAAATTCTCAGCGGCGATTTTTTTTGAAAATTTTCATGACAAAATCTCTCACTTGTTACACCTAAAAAAAGGTTTGGTCATACACCAAGAAACCCCATGGCCATAGCTCCGCCATGGTAGTTCGTCAATAATTCACAAGATTTTCCCCATCCCCAAGAATTCAAAGAGGGAGGCTTTCTCCAAAAAGCGTGCCCATCTGCATTTGTTCTCAAGGTATTGAATTTGATCATTTGAAACAAAAAAAAAAGAGAAAATGTGACTACCAAGGGAGCAACTTGAGCGAATATATTTCCCAACGCGTCCACAACATCTCAACCCAACCAGCCGGAGATAAAGTCCCAAAAAAGGAATCGGACTTTGGGCTTTCTTTTCGTCTTATCCACTTCCAGATTTCTCTCTCTCTTTTTTTTACTGTACACTTAATATAGTCCGTTCACTCATCCATTGCTTTGGATTGGCTAAAAGCCTCACGCTTCCGTCTCTCCATATAAAATCCCGTACATTATTATCTCTTTATTTGAATCCCAGCAGCTGCTCTCCATGTCCTTTTCTTCTTCTTCAACATGGAATGCTCAAGGTACTCCACACTGAATTCGAGTCCACTTTATTTGTTTGGCTTTGACCCCATGCATCCCCCCCCCTCCCTCCTTTAGTAAAAGTCAAAGAGGGGGAAAGATGCAAGTCTAAGCTAATAGTGATGGAATTTCAAAATCTTTGAGATGACTCTCTCTCTCAAGATAAAAGCCCCCGCTTTCTTCTTGGTATGGGAGTCATGACACAAATTGCAATGGCCGGCTGGAGACGCATTCAAAAAATTCTCAAAAACTTGCAGTCTTCAGAATGGAGTGAAAGAGGGAAAAGTCAAGGGAACGAGAGAAAAACATTTCCCTTCACTTTCTCTAACACTCAATCTTCCTTCATTATGTACTTTCTCTCTTTCTCTCAATTCCCTAAGATGGAATGACCGACAAAGGCCAAATGGAATTTTCAGTTGGTGGAGAAGAAGAATTTCACTCTCTTTTTTTTGTCAAACGACTCCCCCGATTCAGTTTGAAATTTTCTGGAATAATTTGTTAATTTAATTTTTTTTTGAAATAAATTATGAGACTTTTTCAAGAAAACCATTTTTCACAAAAAGTTTTATTTTACTGGCAAGCTAGTGGCCAGCCCACACTTAAAACTCGTGCGAGAGGGGACCCATTTGAGGACATGGACAGACAAAGTGACCTGTTTTGTATGCGGAGAGTGGGGAAGACAATGACAGGGAACATGGTCCACTATGGACCATGTGTGGAATTGGGATTTCACCATCCAGTCATATCTTTGACCAAAAGTTCCTAACCAAAAACAAAACCCGGGAGAGAGTGTGTGGTTGACTATAAATAAAAATATCTTTTTTTATTACTTTCTCCACTTTTTTTCAATGTCAAAAAAATTCAGGTAAAATTTTCTCATTTGTTGTTAAACTTCAACGCCACTTTATTGAATTTCTCTCTCAGCGATAGCCAATATAAAACAGCCATGTTGGGTCAATTGTTCCAAATAATTCGTATAAAAAATAAAGAATAATTGAAAATCATTTTTGTGTTCAATAAAGCGTTCAAGTTGTGAATTAGCCAAAGTGGAAAAAACTGAGGCGGAGGAGGGGGGATATGAAAGTTGGGAAGAAAATGTGTAATAATAAATGATGGGTTGTGGAAATTCTCTGCAACTTTACCACGACAGTGGCTTGCCAAAGATGAAACTTTTCTCATGATAATTTCCCATATTTCAGGGGCACAAGACTTTGGGTTCTGGAAAAGAAGAGAGGGAAAAAAAGAAAAGTGGAGAGAGACTGGATCCCTCTCTTTAGACTTGAATCTGGACCCATCACGATCAAGATGAAGATAAAGATGAAATGCTTTCCCTCTCGACGACAATGAATCTAGTCCATCTGCCCAGCCTATTTGTCTTGGCAGCAGGGATGGTGGTGGAGGAGAAAAAAAACTTTATCTTCAATTTACTAAATTAACTTGTCCTTCCCTTCCAAGAATCTTTTTCTATTTTCTTTTCCTTTAATTTTCATAACTTGAACGCCATTTCCTCATTTTACTTCTAAAATTTCCGCAAAAACTCATGGTTCAAATAATGAGTGGCTGCTGGGTGGATGAGAACTAAATATAAAAATGACTTGGACAATAGAAGGGACTATGAAGAAATTTTCTGTACTTTTTTTATGATATTCCGGCCCTCCAAGAGGGTCAGAAAAAAAATGAGGATGAGACGTCAGCAGAATGGAGCGTGTTAAGAAATAGACGGAAGTGGGGAAAAAAATCGTCTACTCTACCAAATTGGTTTGATAGACAGACCGTCTATCAATTTCTCTCCCTCTTTTTTCATTGGTTCGCCACCATTTTTTTCCTTATTTTTTCTCTATTTTCTTTAAACACTAAAAAATCTCAAATTAAAACTAACCCAATTGGACTTGATTGATTTGGTAAATTAACTGCAGAATATTTAAATTGAGAATGCGTTCAATTAAATAAATTTCTTCTGTACAAAAGTTGGCAAATTTAATTCCTTGTTCAAGTTTTAGGTAAATTCATTACAAAATGACGAAAAAGGCGTCCAAGTCTGACAAAAATAAGAAATTGAAATTCTCAAAATTTTATTTGTGACCCAAGGACACTTTTGTGATTTTCATAATAAAAAAAAGAAATTTTGTCCAAAGTCTACAGTTTTGCTAATAAGAAGAAAAGTCAACAATCAATAGCCCAAGGATATATAACAAAGAGAGAGAGAGAGAGAGGAAAAATGGGATAATCTGATAGGGCTAGAACTTTATTTATAAATGTTACAAGTCTTTCTATTGAGCCTAGAGGAAGCTGACAATAAAAAGCTTTTGCTTTTATACAATAAAATACTCAGGACCTCCTCGACAATCTCCGCTCTGCGACATGCACTAAAAAAATCTTTCTTTTTTTCATCTGCGTGCGTCTCTTTCCTTTACTCTGTAACTTTTATAAAATAAAAAAACATTTTATCTGGAATTTTATAAATTGTCCAGGATTCTGAAAAAGAGTAAAAAAATAAATTAAAAAAAAAGTTGGATGTGTGGCCGGAGGGGATTTTGGGTAGGTGAGTTGATGGGGGTATAAAAATGTGGATTGTGGGGTAACGCACTCGGTTCTGGTTCTGTTCTGGTCTGAAATACTCGTAGAGTGGTGAGTGAGTGTGGAATTATAGGAGATTAGAGTGACATGATGGCGAAACAAATAGGAGGAATTTGTCACACATTTATTTATTTTTTTTCAAACTCTCCTTCTCTCCTGCTGTTCCTTTTGATGGGTCAGCCTCGTACTTTGATGACCAAGAGACAAGACAATTTTCGTTTACATTCCTTTCAAACTTATCTGAGCGTTGCCACTTATTTCCGGTTAAAATCTGTGATCTGAAACTCAACTCCTTTTGTCCTCTCCTCTCTTTTGAAGAAGGAAAAAAACATTTCCACTGTGTTTTGTAAGTGACAAATTTTTTTAGGACAATTTTATCCTCTCTTGTTACCTCTACAATTCTGTAACTTTTGTAAATGTTCCTTTTTTTCATTTATTTTGCAAATATTTACAGGAATTCTCTTCAAAATTCTTTTGGGAATAAACTTTTTTCTTGACTTGGACGCCGATTTGTCTTTTTTGTCAATTTGAATCGAAATTTACAGGTCAGTGAAAGAGATCAAAGCCTCTGGCAAAAATTGAAGTTAATTATTAATTAAAATGAAAATGTTTTTGTTTGTCAAGTTCAACGCCGTTTTAACTGTTGTTCTGCGTATGGTCCTGCATTAATAGCACAGTTGGAAGACGCCGATACTCTCAAAAATAATTTAAAAATTCCAAATATAAAAATTCCAAATAATTTCAAAATATTCAAATATAAAATAAAATATTGTAAAAAAAAGGATGCCCTCAAAATGGCCAAGGCCAAGTGACTCTCCACCCACAGAATAGGGCGGAGGTGTAATGAATGAGAATAATGAAATTAAAAAAGAGTCAAGATCTATTTAAAATAATGATTGATCAAAATGAAAAGAAGCTTGAAAATAAGGGGGAAAAAGACTACAAACGACAGCAAGGAGGAGGAGGGGGGAGAGAATGGACTTGAGAGCATAATGACAATCTAAATTTGATTCCATGAATAATTAAGAGTCGACAGTCGACACCCCTCCCTCCTCTTGTTAATCAAAGAATAGAGCCTACATATGCCCTCTTGTTAATCATTAGGGCGGCGAGTTTTTGGGAGGGGGACGGCGTTAACGTAGTCAAAAGCGTGATAATATGACTCTCCCATGTACACCCTCACACTCTCCTAATGTCCCCCCCTCTTTCATGTTAATAAGATACAATCTATAGGCCGGCACAAGGGAAAGGGAAAAGACATGGGGATACGCGTATCATGCCGAAAAAGAAGGGAAGATCAAGACAAGAGAGGCAGGCAGGCGACAAGACTGTGTGAAATGTTGGGAACAGACGGCAGACGATGAAAATTTCCAACGGGGACGTGACAGGCTGGAGACTGGAGACACACAAAAACTTAAAACAATGAAACTCCCCACTTTCTCCGTCTTTCCCCAAAAAGGGCTCCCAAAAATTCACTCAAGATGGAAAAACTATAGGCACGGGCCTTTACATATAAAAGATTTTCTAAGTATAGTGAGAGAGTCGAATAGGGAGCTTAAGAAAGCCGAAAACTTGTTGGAAATTAGATTTCATTCCAATCAGCCGACAGGGCCAGGCCAGCTAGTACAAGTAGAGGACGGTCTAATTGAATCAGCTAAGACTTACTCCCCATTCTCACCATCACCAACTATAAATATAGCCCTTTATATCCAACTATATTATGCAATGCAATTAAGTTATGATAAAAGAAAGTGGATGAGATTAGAATTAGACAAAAGGACCAGAGAGCCAACTATTTGACTTTTTGCGACTCTCTTATCCAAAAAGCATACGCTGAAGAGGTAGTCCCAATACGCATTTCACGGGCTGAGAAATATCCAGTCAAGTGGCGTTCAACTACAACAATAAAAAAATGTTCTGTATTTAAGCAACATGCAAAATGAGAGTTCTTTTTTTCATGGGAAAATGGAGCATCCATAAAGAGAAAGAGGGAGAAAGTTTTTTGGGTGTAGAGTTGGGTATTTTGATCGATGGTGTAGCAATAATTGACTTGTCGTTTCTTCCTTGCCAAGGAGAAAATAATTAGGCGAGGGAAATGAGGAACCCTACCTTTCTCGTGAAAAAGAGACAAAATTGACGAACATGTTAACAAGCTCGAGCTTTTACCTTGACTCTTTTTTTCTACCTTTATCAAACCCCTCCAACTTTTCCTATACCATCTTCATTAAATCTAAGCCCCCTCTTGGATGGGGAAAATTTGAGTTAATGCTGTACATGGATGACGATTGAGGAAATTAGGCTGTGTAGGAGAAAAAGTAATAAAGTATTGGAGAGAGATGCCATCGACATGGATGCTTTTCCTCCGTTCTGGGTTCTCCTTCTTCTTGTGTGTCTCTCTCTCTTTTTGGTAGAACCGGGTGGCTGTCATTTATTTTCTACGAACAACTTTTTACGGCTCATGGCTCCCATCCAGTGCGGCTTTCGGCTTCCCCTTAGTTATTTCTCTACGCGGAATCCTCTCTTCATTTTCATGGCAATACAAAATTCTCTGTCTCTCTCTGTCTCTCTCTCTTCACCCGTTTTTGGTTTTAAGTCCAATCTAATTGGACTTCTTATGCCTTTTAGTTTCTCTTTTAGCAACTAATACACAGAGAGAGTAAAAGAGCTTTTCTATTTCTTGCTTTGATTTTCAAAATTTTTTACATGTTGAGATGGTGACTTTTTTTTAAAATTTCTCTTTCTCTTCAATCTCAATTTAATGAGTCTTTAGGAGTAAAAAATGTGTCTTTTAGTACTATCAATTATTTTGGGTTCATTAAAAACATTTTGACATTGTGTCGGGAGGGACTTTTGAGTTTTTAATTAAAACTTGAAAATGATTATTTTTGAAATATTATTGTTCAGTTTTGAATTTTGAAAACTTATTTATTTTATTTACTAATTTATAAAAAATGAAACCAGTAAAAGACAATGTGGGTCTGCGAGCTCTGACTCTCTAATCCAACTTTGACAGCTGGAATTGACTGAGCGGCGTTGACGTTGATCAAAAAAAGTGAATTTTTCAAAATAAATAGAATTTTAAAAAAGAAGCTCGTCTTTCATAATTTTGTAAATTTATGTAAATGATTAAAATAAAATACAAAAAATTCACCCCTCCCACCCTCCCATCCCCCACCTTCTGCCTACACGTCTATTAATTAATTAGAGTTTTCCTTTGAGGTCTTGCTTCGTTAAAAAAAATTGGGTTACAAGGAAAGTTGAAAAAGGAGCCCTCCCCAACTTTTCATTAGACGAACCTTATCATCTTTTCCATCTTCTCTAATGGCTTCCATCACTTTCTCTCTCTCTCTCCCACAAAAATTTCAAAATGAAAAGGCAGAGAGAATTTTAAAATCATTTTTTTTTACTTAACTTGAACGCCGTTTGTTTAGTTTCAACCATTCCATTTTTCCCCTGCCATTTCTATTTGGTCATTAAAAATGAGGAATTTGTCAAAAAGTGACAAGAGAATTGATAAAAAAAATTGTCACCCTTCGAAGGGTCTTCTCCCCCAACTTCGTTTTTTTTGGGAGGAAGATGGACTGACAAGTGAGGTAGTTAGATGAAGAGTCTATCCTCATGGACGTGGTCCACTTCAATTTTGGTAATTTTGACAAAAAAAAAGTTCAAAGAGAAGCGACCCTATCGCATTACATGACTTTCTTTCATTTCACACGTTCACAGTCGGCCCTTTCAAAAAAAAGCTGTGACTGTGTGCAATGCCAACTCCCAACTTTTGACTCACCGTCCACATGCTGCACATTCTCTCCCGGAGCCAAGTGTAGCCCTAAAAAAAAGAACATGGGATCATGGCCTTCAATAGAGGATCTAAATCTAAAAAGAAGTGAAAGAAGATTGGGGGAGAGGGATAAAACATGACAATGACAAGGACATGGACTTCCTCCTTTTAAATTCTGACTAGTCGTCCATAAACACCCACGTCCAACTCTCTCCATTCCATTCATGTAAATCCCCAAAAGAAAGACCTAGACTCCATTTTCATGTTCCAGTGGTCATGATCCTAAGTGAAAGTATGGAAAAATTCAGCCATTTTTTTTACTGGGGAGGGTTCTAAGAAATGTTTTGATTTGTAGCAATTTTTTATTGACAATTTCTTATTTAAATTATTAAATAAAACTGTTTTTTTTCAGTTATTTTATTTCCATACATATCACGGTGTCAACCTTTAAAACGGTTGGTCGTACTGGCGTGCAAAAAGGCTGAGCGGCGTGGAAGTAAAATATTTTCCATGATTAAATATTTGATTATAATTTTCACAATAATTTATAAATAAACTAGAAATTGTAATTAAAATTCATATTTTAACAGTAAAAATAGAAACAGAAAAAAGGCAAATTTAGTAAAAATAGCCATCAAAAATTGGTTCACATTTCCTTGTTTCTGGTTCTGCATATGCACAAAATAAAGAGAGAGAGAGATGAAAATGGGGGCTGTGAGTTAGGGTTGGAAAAAGGAAATTGATGACAGATTGAAAGAGAAGACAAGTACACGAGGAGAGAGGGGGAAAGATTTTAGTATCAGTGTCATCCCCTCGTTGATATGAAAAAGCATAACTTGGTGTGTGTGTCTGTGTTGTATATATACAAAAGGTCAGAGATAAGTTAACCTTAGAGGGGCTTATGTATTTGAACTTGAACTCCCATTTTATTCCCCACTTGGATTCCCTAATAATGTGATTATGCTCCCGGCCCTCTCTCTCTCTCAGCTGGCAAATTCATAGGAAATGCCCTCTCTCTACAAGGGAACCCTCTCTCTCTCTCTGGGTATTTTATACACAAAACTCTCAACACCCACTGAACTTCCGCATATCCATATCGACCAACGTGACAACAACATTTCCTCTCTCACTTTTAACCTATCGACCAAGCAAAATGCCCCTCCATTTCCATTTCCCTTCTACACAGAAACAGAAATTTAGACACTACAAAAACTACTGTACAATTCTAGACTGTATAGAGAGAGGACAAGAAATTTTGTCAAAGTTTTGAGAATATTTTTATATTTTTAAAATTGTTTTAAATTACAATTAAAACTATTATAAAAACTTTTTTTTGTTTTAGCACGCAGCAGTCAAATACCTAGTTTTCATTAGCATCCACCAGAGACTCTCTTACAGTTAAATGGCTTCCAAGTTGATCATTTTAAATATTGACTAAATAATTATAAAGTTATTATTTAATTAAACTCTTATTTAATGGAGAATGTTTTAATATTATTTACATATTTTATACATTTTATTTTCATTAGTTTTTTTTATTATTTTAATCATTTTTTTGTAGTTTTTTTTCTTGTTTAACTTGGACGCCGCTCACACTAAAATTCGCCGAGTTGCCGGAAAGTTAAGATCTAGGACTGTGGAAGGTCCTTTCTGTCTTAATTTACTGAAAAATAGAAAAAATGACTCGTTTTAATTTTTTGCCCACCACGTCAAATCCCCCAAAATCAACTTTTTAGACCCAGTCATCATGTTCAATGTTCAAGTGGGAACACAAAAAAAGAGGGAAAAGTTAAAAGTGGTAACAGTTGCTGGCAAGTATATTGATAGAAGATTCTATACATATAAAATAGAAGACTAAAAAAACTATAAAAAAACAGAATTAAGGTTGGACGGTCATAGGAATAAATTTTATATCATTTTATTCCTCATTCAAAATATACATACACCAAAAAAAATACAACACATGATGAAATTGAGGGCTAATCCACCATAATACAGAGAGAAAAAGTTAATGATTTGCTCTATATAAAAAAAGTCCCGATATATGTACAGTAAATATACAAAGGAATGGCGTCACCTGCGAACAAGCCGTCAATTTCTGCTGGGACTTTTACTCGGAGGAACTTCTACTCCTACTCTAAAAATGGGGAATATAAGAAATTTTGGATTTTGAGTAAGAGAGAGAGGGGCTATACTTTTTTTTCTCTCCATAATTTTCCTGTCGTGTCAATTGGGTCTCGGCTTCCATTTATTGTCCCCCGAGCATTCTGTTAACAGTCTCCGTATACATCCCGCCTTCCTCGTCATTACATTCTTAACATTCCCAACCTCCAGCTGCTCCATTTCTCTAAAAATTGGAATATTACCCCACCCCCCTTTTTTCTCTCCGTTTAGGTTTTTTTTGATTTATCTTAAATTTTCATGTCCAACTTTCACGCCGATCAAGTCAATTTTCTCAGTTTCAGCCAGTGGAGAGCTGAAAGACGATTTCGACATTATTAAGTTGGGATCAGGATTTGTTTTAAAAAAGGGGACGAAATAATTTTAATTAAGCATCGTTTTTTAAAAATGTTGAAAATAATAAAAAGTTAAAATTTGTTAACGTTAAACGTTAAAAAAAGTGGACAGGTTTGTTTTTTTTCTGGTCTAGCCTCAAAAATTTGGTTAAAAAACCCAAATCGATTTGCCTTTTCTCTCTCCGTCTTAAACACTAAAACTCCCACCAAAATGAAATGAGATAGCCAAGAGAGAAGGAGAAAAGGGAATGGAGATGGAAAAGGAATCAATTTATAGAATAATGTAGGAAAGAATGAGCCAGAAAAAGAATCTAAACTCTATACTCTTTCAATGTCTATACGGTTATAGTTAAAATGAAGAGGGATATAGAGTAAAAAAAAAACTAAAACTGAAAGTGACGATGAGAGAGAGAGAGTGAGGAAATCTTTATTAAAAATCTCTTAGGGAGGAAAAAAAAGAAAGAAATGGTTTGGAGAATGGTTCCCAATAAAAAACGAAATAAAATGATTTCTGTGTGAGGCCGCATTTTCGAGGAATCGTTGTCTCCTCACATTGAATTTATCGCTTTAATAAGAGAAAAACTAAGAGAAACACCACACACCGCCACACCATTCCCAGCTTTTTTTTTACTCTCTTTCCTTTCTCTCTCTTTCTCTCTCTTTATATCAACAACATGGATATATTTTCTTGTACACAATTTTATCTTTCTTTTTATACATGCAAACTTTCTTTCTCTTTCCCCCTTTTCTCCGTATATAAACTTTCTCTCTCTCTCTTGGATTGTGACCATTTTATCGCTTTACGGCAACATTTTGTTCTTAACCAACTCACTTTGGTTTCTTTTTTTAACTCTCTTTTTGCGAGGGTTTAGAGTGATAGTAAATAATAATTTTTTAAAGCTTTTTGAATAAACCGCCTTTTTTAGCCTCCTACTTTTCAGTTTTAATTTGAAAAAATATAACTCTCGATACTACTCTCACTTAACTGTGTTTCGAGATTGCACATGTACAATGAACGGCGTTGAAGTCTCCAATAAATTATTTTTTAGTTGGACGCCACTCGTCAACATTTTCGTTTGCGGAGTGAGAGTACTTTTGCAGAGTAAATTTACATTGGAGTTGTTAAAAGTATTCCACAGTTCTAAGGGGGTTGGCATTTTTTGTGAAATTTTGAATTTCGAGCACAAAAAACAATTTTTATGTAGAGTCAAAATGAAAGACAAAAGATTGATGAGAATAGAAAAATAGAAAAGAATTTGCATGAAAAGAAGAATGAGTCAAATGAAGAGATACAATAGAAAGGCATTAAAGTCCCCTTTTTTCCATTGTAAAAGAAGGAAAAGAATGGAGAGAGGATGTGATATTTGTTATTTGTATGGCTGTCATATCTGTTTCTTGTCTTGTTTGATTTTTTTTATCCCTCTCTCCCTTTCTCTTTGCGAGATTGGGAGGATGGGAGACAAAAGATGGAATGTGACGAAGAACATTGATCATTGACAAGACAAAATGTCCCCATCCTTTCTCTCTCTCTTCAATTGATTCATTTTCATATTCAAACTAACTGACAAGTAAATAATGTTACCCTTCTCTCTCTCTTCCAAATCTCAAATTTTCCAATAGATCCCATGAATTTATTACTAACATGACTTTCTCTCTCTCTCTGTGAGGACAATATCAAAAAAATTATTTTTATACAGAAAAAGTTCATCCCTTTCTCCTTTTTTTAGTGAGGCTTTAGAATTCATCTCCGGGAAATGATGGGCTCATTTTTCTCTCTTTTTTTGGGGAGGGAACAATCATTTTTATCTTGAAAATGTTTTTTAACTGTGATAAATTATTTTTAAATTCAATATAACTTGAACGCCGTTCAGTTGTTTTTATGCACAAAAACACATTTGAGTGTAAGTGGTACGCTCGATTTTAAGGTCATATTTTACTCGAATTAATTAATTAAAAATAATCAAGAAATTGGGTAACGTCAATAACATTTTTTAAAAACTTGTACTAAAGGAGGACGGGTGTATCGGTAAATCATGGGATTGGTTGAAAGGTCTCCATGTTCCTTTCTGGGAGAAAGGGATGAGTTGTACAAGAAAATATTTAATTAAAAGTTGTCGGGGAGGTGAGAAAGAGAAAGTGCCGACAGGAGAAAAGATGGCCAAATTCTTCTCCTTTTAGATCACCTTTCACAAATGAGTTTTCTCCAAGAAAATCACGTGAGATATAAATCAATTTCTTGGAACAACAACTCCACCAAAAAAATGGCGTCATAAATATCTTGTCAAAAAATGGCATAATTTTTCTGAATAAAATATAAAAAACAATGATGACACTGGGACCTGTATCCCATCATGATCCTCCACGAAGCTAAAAACTACAAAGCGGCGTCGAAGCATTTAAATTATTTAATAAAAATTAAACTTTTAATTTAAATATTATTTAATTACTCAAATTTTCTAAAATAATTACACAAAATATTTTGTTGAGAATAACTTGATATACTTTCTCCAAAACAAGCTAAATTAAATGTTATTTTAGTAAATTATTTTCGGCCTAATTGTACAATTAAACACTTTCTGTTCAGCACTTCTTAACTCACCTTCTATTGTACTCTTCACCACCAAAATCATGGTTTTTACACTGAGCGGCGTTCAACTCTATGAAATAAAAAAAAAGTTTTTAACCGAAAAAAAGAGAAAGTGTGGCTTATAAAAAAAAACAAAATGAAAATAATTCAACATCCCATTCCATTCCATTTCCTACCAAAAACTCAACGACTGCCCATTTTAACAGCCCCCGTTTTCTCCATTCCCAAAAAAAACTTGAACCCACTTGAACATACCCAGAAAAAAAACAAGAAAAAACTAAAGAATGCAGCAGATGGGGGAACCTTTTTTTTAAAGAGAAAGAGAAAGAAAAAAAAGTGGATTCATAATGAAAGGAGGGTAAGTAGGTAGGAGGTTTGCCCAGTCTTTAATTCACACCGTAGATTTCAATTTGTTGAGCAAGTTTTAATAATTTTGGGTTGCCTCTATACTTTCCCCGCGTATCTTATTACTTCAACTAGACTCCAACTGGGGCTCCTATTTCAATCTCTGAGCAACACACAGAAAAAACTTTGATATTTTCTCCATGTTGGCCTTCCTCTCTCTAATTCTCATTCCATCTGCAGCTTTGAAACTCAAAGTCACGACTCTCCAAGCTCATGGAATATTTCTTATTTCTCTCTCTCTCTTCATTTATTTTGGAGGTAGAAATGGAAAGCCAAAAGAGCCACGAGGTAAAAGCCAAAAGAGGGAGAGAAAGTACAAGTGAAAATTACCCCTCATCCAGAAAACTCACCTCTGCTTGTTATGAGTATAACCAAATACCAAAAACTGAGTGACAACATCTTTCTCTCTCTCTCTCTCTCTCTCTCTCTCATTTCATTTACTTGCCTCGCCGCATGAACCTTCCATTCGAGTAGTCTACACTGAACATTTTAACCCTATCAAATTTCCCATTTTACAATACAAAACCAACTCCATTCCCTTTCTTGCAAACTAAACCTCCATCGTCATTTTCACCTTCCGACTTTTTTAAAATTCTCAATAATTTCCTTTTTTGCAAAGTAAATTAAATCTGCACCGATTCATTCACAAAAATTGAGAGTGGCGTCCAAAATGCCACTTTTGACTTACTAAACAAAAGCAACCAGCTATCAATCGAGTCCAACTCTATCATTTTATTTCACGACACATCATCAAACATGAAAAACGGCGTTCAACTCTGACAAAAAAAAACTAAATATATTTTCCAAAACAATTAAATCCATTTAATAAAGAAAATAATACTCCCAAAAAAAACTAACCGAAGCTAATCTCCCCAAAAATGGAGACAAGCATTGGGGGGATGTTAAGAAGCTTAAAAAAAACTCGGGGCTTTAGGCTAAAAAAATAGAGGGATAAAAAAAACAAGGAGAAGGGCAATATAAACGGTGTAATGAACGTATTGGGGAATGCCACTTAAAACTTTCATGTGTAATGTGATATTAAGAAAGAGAGAGAGAGAGAGAGAGAGGGAAAGCAACTCCCGGCATCATTTTTTCCCTCTTTTTTCCCAACGGCAGAGTTTGGGAGAGTTGTAGAACATGAAGATGAACAAGAAGGATTTGATGATCCGTTGATTCGAGGTTAAATCACGGCTTGTGTAAATAAGGGTTAGAGTAGCTTTCATACAAAAAAAAAGAAAAAAGTACATTAGGACTTGCCCCTTTTTTTCTCTTCCCCTCTTCGTCTTATGCATTTTCTATTGAAATGAAAAGGTACACAAATGTATAATTCTGTCTCTCCCTTCATTTAGCTTTTCTCTTTTTTTTGTAGGGCGAAAAAATTGCAAAAACAATTATATCTCGAGGGAGTCATTGCATGAAATAAAAATCCGGCTTCTTTTGACTCTGACTATGTACCATTCCCCATTTTTTTCAGTCCAGGAAAAAAAAACTTTTTTTTGAAGCGCTTTCGTGGCGGATTACTTTTGTGATTTCGTGGCATTCTCCACTTGTATTTTTTTCCCCCATTGACTTTTGGATTGTGCTTATGTGATGGTCCATATAATCGTAAGAAGTGCCTCTCTCTTTTTTGGTGTACACAAAGTCAAAGTGTTGTTCAGTGCTGGAACTGGAACGGAAGTAAAACCCGGGAGGCGGAACATATGAATAATATGGGAAGAGAGTACTAGTTTAATGTTTAAATGTAAATGACATGAGATGCTTTTGACTTAAACCCATTTAAAAAAAAATGATTTTGTCTATTTCAGCTAACTTTGGCAATTTCAAAACCATTACACTTTCTCTCGTTCTTTTTTTATGAAAGGATTTTGGAGGATTTTTTTTTTGTTTTTTTTTTTTGTAATTTGATGGAAGAGGAGGATTGAAATTTCTTTAAAATAGAAAAAAAATTGTCATGATTTTGGACAAAGAATAGACAAATATCTATAGCCTATTCACTTTAGAACAGCGTCCTTGTCGGGAATATTATACGAATGGCGTCAAAGTTTGACAATATCACAAATCACAAATTAAAATAATATTTTTTGAGAATAAATTCACCATTTCAAAAATCTTTTATTTTTTAAAATACTGTTCAAAATTTGACAAAACAAAAAACCCCCCAAAAAAGTGCATCTCCATCCCTCAAAAAAAACTGTGGAGCATGACTAAAATTTAATATAAATTATCGGGGTCAAAATATCACAACTGGCTCAAAAGAGGGGAGTCGAGATTTTGACAAATTTGTATGTACTCCACACAATGAATGAAATGGAGACAGAGAGAAGGGGAAGAGATGAGGAATGAGTAAAATTGAAAGAGCAATAAGCAAATAGTTTTCATTCAACAAGAATCAAGACGAAGAAGGAGGCAAGCTGAGAGAGGAAATCATGTTGGGCAAAAAGTCAGACCAGGCGTGGCATGCCTGAAGGTTCATTTATTTATATCAAAATACAAAATATTTTACCCCTCCCCCTCCTTCTCCCTCAAGTAAATCAATAGCCAGATGACTTACACTACCCTTTCTTCTCACAAAATTCACTTCCTTCCTTTTTAAAGCCCACACCAAAACTACATACAACTCCCCATATCAAGACTCTTTTCTCCCAGAGAATGTTGGGAGAATTAGTATTCCTATGATTAAATTATATGTACTACATTCCCTCCTCTCTCTCTCTTCATGAAAGAGAGAGAGAGAGAGAGAGAAGAAAAGTCATCGCCAGCGGTGAAGTTTTGTACACACATAAAATATACGAGTTGGACAGGCCAAATTTTCGGGTATTTGAACTAGGGGAGAGGACAACTGGAGGAGGAGGGGAGGGTAAAGGGTAGAAAAACATGGACTAAAATGCTCTTTATTAACTCTCTCCCATTATCATGCCCTCTATTTACCCTCACATTATCAACCCAAAGTCTACACCATGTCACAACACTTGTCCACCCCTCCTCTCTCTCTTTCTCTAAAAAAACAATTATTTGCATAAAAAAAGACAATTTTTTCTCAAATTTTGAACTGAACGCCATTTTCTCTCTGTAACTTAAAGAACGAGGGTGGATTGGTGAAAATAGTAGTAAACGACGTTCAAGTTGAAAAACTTTTTAATTTTTTTGGGAAGAAATATTTTTTTGGGGGAAAGTAGTAGAATAATTATGAGACAATGGAGGAAGATTACAGACCAGGCCGGTGGCTTTGGGTTTGACTTATTAAGGGACAAGGAATGGTTTTAAAATGAGAGTGTGTTTGCATCCCATTCTCACATAATAAAGAGAGAGAGAGAGAGAGAGAGAGAGTATGGAGAAAATTAGAAGGATGATAAGTCCAGAGGGAGAATAGAGCAATTAAAATAAAACGAGGATGCTGATGCTTAAGAGATTAGAGGATACAGTGTAGAGCGAAGAGTTTTCCTATTGCTTTTGCTCAAAGAGCCGCTTCCCTAATTATTGTAATTAATTACTCCTCCATAGGGCATTTTACAGTTGCATCACATTTTATCCCCAAAAAACTCTCCCCTTTCTCTCTCTTTGTATTGACTTACCTTGTGTACTCTGTACTTTCCATTGTGCACCAACGGAAAATGTTTTGACTTTGGCTCCATTCACTGGCCGCTTTCCTCTTTTCTGAATTTATTCCTGTTCTCTAGTTTGTGAGGCTTTACTGTACAAATGAGTCGAGCGGCGTTGAAATTTTAATATTTCTTTTTTTTGGTTAACTTGAACGCCGTTTACTATGTCAGAGTCCAAAATTGCAGAACATGTTGAAGAAGTTTCAGATGGTGTTATGGATCTTGTAGTTTAAAGTTAATCTCCAATTAATTTATTTTTCATTAGTTAATTTTTTTAACAGACAACAGCCATCAATATGATTATTTATGGGACGCATAGACTGCCTTATATAATTTAATTTTAGCTTAAATATTGATAACAATTAATTTTTTAATTATCATGAAAGTATCTAAGGGCTTTTTATTTAAATGATTTGCATTTTTTTTGTTTTAAAAAAACATTTTAGCTATCCACACAATTAAAAACTGCTCTATTTTTATGGGTTTTTGTAGATAAATTTGGCCTTTAAAAATAATAATCAATTAAATGTCCTCATTTAATTTGAACGCCACTCATAATTTAATTAAATAAAAGTAAAATCTAAAGAAAAAAAGGAACACAACAATGAGATACGGGGAGGAGAGAAAGTAAAGAAAGTTGGCGTGCATAAATTTCAAGACAAGCAAAGAAATCTAGAGGCTACCCCGTCAACTGCTTCAATTCCCCCCGTTCCTTTTTTTTCACAAATAAAAGGATTAAGAAAGGCGGGAGGCCGGAAGGAGAAAGTGGAGACAGGAAAGGGGCAAAAAAAAATATGAAAAAAAGTGTCCTAAAACGCCATCTGACACTCGTCGAGTCAAAAATCTTATCTAAAAAATTTCTCCCCTATTTCTCGCTCCCGGGAAAACAGATTTTTCTCGGTTTTTTCTCCCCTCTCTTGTCCCTTTCCCCTAATCTTTTTTTCTTCACGTGCTTTTTTTCAACCGCCTTTTATTTCCAGCGGGAAACGTTTTCTCCCTCGTGGGGTGAGCTCACAACAAAAAAGAAAACTTATATTTTTCTGTACAAAAAAAACTAGAAATTTTTAATAAGGACGCCATACACTGAGACTGTCACCGGAAGCAGTGGCAACACTACTACTTGCCCGTTGTCCTCTAGTATGTTCAGTTACATTGAGACCATGAGTGAGATGCATTTGATTAGTATGGCTATTGGTAAGGATGGGATTATGGGAATGATGTTGCATTTGTTGATCACCTTGATGTTGTTGTTGATGATGCAAATGAGGATTGTGATGATGAGGATTATGAGGGACAGTTTGTTGTTGATTTTGTCGATGACTTGAAGCCTGAGAACTATTTTGAGTATCAAAATCATTGAGGTAGAGTTGAGAGTAAAAGAAAGAGGCAGCAGCCGCAGCAGGGAAAGTTCCCAAGTAGGACATGGAACCACCAGTAGTGTGACTAGAATTATTGACAATATTTGTATGATTCCCAGATGGATTGGAGGTAGATGGACCGGATGTAGAATTGTTTGTTGCACTAATGTATTGATCTGGGTCACGAAGGAAATCTGTGGCGGCTGCGGCTGCCGCTGCCGCGGCTGAGGATGAGCCCCCTACTTCTGTTGAATTAGAATTGTTGGATGACCGATGGTGGTGATGGTGGTGGTGATGTTGGGCGGTTAGGTGATGGCCATTCGAGTGCTGGTTAGTGGTCGATGAGGAGATCCCCCCCGTCCCTCCAACTCCCGAACTTGAGGATGCACCGAGTGGATCAACGTCCGAACCTGGACTTTCAGCTGTGAGCACTGTCAAAATTTATTTACAATCAACATCAAGCACTACTAATTTCATTGCAACTTTTTTTCCCTTTGCCCCGCGTAAGCCGTAAAAGCTGCAAATGGCGTGCAAGTAAACGAAATTAAAATTAATTTTTTTTACCTGACGAATTAGAAGCAGGAGTGGAGGAAGAATAAGGTTCGGCTACGGTCAAGGAATTGGCACAAGCCATGGAACCCAAATCGGGTAAACTTAGGCCTCCCGTCGAAGCAAAACCCCCGGCAGCTCCCTTGATTTTTTTTAAAAAAAAGAATTTTTTCAAAATTTTAATTTTAATTCTACAAAATGCAATTTGTTACATTGGACGACTACCGCATTCTAAAAAGATTTCTCGTGTCGGGGAAATTAAAAGGGGGGAGAGGGGGCTTTCAGGGGAGATGGAGAAAATTGGAAATGTACACAGGGACATTGTTAGAGAGATAGAGGAGAGGAGGACTATAAGAGTAAATTTGGATATACATGGCATTCCGAGAGAGTAGGGCACAAAGGGAGAAAGTGGAGAGATGGAGGAGAGAGCACGTGTAGCATTGGAGTTGCGGTTTAGTTCACGTATGCGAATTACGAAATGAGAGCATTTCTCATTTCTCCACTCCCAACATTTTCACTGGGTTTTCCAACTTATACGAGCCAGAGTTTCATCCTTGTATATATTTTTCCCCAGCCCATACCTCCCCGTACAGAGAGAGAGAGAGAAACCAAATTACATTAAGGCTCCGTCCAACTCCAAACATATTATATTGACATATCAAACTTATTTCCTTGAAATTAATTAAAATTTCTTGTTCAGCTCGGTTTCTTCGTGGCAGCGGTGTAGTGGTAGCACAAGAGACAGAGCTAAAGGTGACTCCTCTATTTGTTTTCTCCCTCTCTCTCTCCCTACGTCTACCACGCAACGATAAGGACCTTCTCTCCAACTTGATTGGTTTCAAATGTGTAGTTTCTAGTTGGTATTTTCAGTCAATTTTCGGGGGAATCAGCTCATAAAATTTTAAATTTATTTAGGGGACATTTTGACAATTTTTGACGACAAATATTTGGAGAAAAATGTACAGCTCGACGCCGCTCTGTGATTTTTTCATAAAAACGCGCGCATATGAGCCACAGTTATCTGGGATGGTGTGGTGTTCAGTACGTTTTGTTTAGCATTTAAAGAACTTTGAATCAATGTAAAATATTTTTGACTTTGACGCCGTTCAGTCAAAAATCTTTTCATTGACATAAAATAAAGGCTGCATAATTCAAATAAACTGTATAAAAATTGCAACATGAAAATAAAAAAAATGACCATGCAAGGAAAAAGAGAAAGTAGAAAAAAATGGGAGAAAGTAGATAATAAAAGAAGGGGGGGGCAACTTACTTGTAGAGCACAGTTAGGGAAGCCACTTCCCAAATAGGTCGAATATGGCGAAGAGGCATAACCCCAATGGTTCGAGGATGAGGTCAACCCGAATGTTTGACTCATATCTGTAATATTGTACAAGTATATAAATTTGTGGAGGCCATATATAGAAAAGCCGCTTTTCAGACATCTGAATCTCAATCCCGCACCACCCCGCCCTATAAAATTACCACGGCTACCAACCACCTCACCCATTCCATTGCACAGTCGGTTTTCCCATTTCCCAGACACAGCCAACAGCCATCCAATTTATTACTCTCACACAAAAACACATCCTCTCTCTCATAGTTACAGTCACACAACAAGAATTATCATCTTTCCAATGCAATCGCTTTGAATTTTCTGTCTCTCTCTCTCTCTCTTCCCCAAAATAATTTCCCTCTACTATAGCTGGCTAGCTACTATCCATACATGGCCTCTCATATAGAAACTGCATACTTTTTATAGTCCCCCTCCCCCCTTTTTACTTGCCCTCCCCGAACATTTCGGTTTTCGGTTTCCCTTTGACTTTTCCCAGCGAGGTTCCATTCCATCACAAAACTCAAATGGTCCCTCTTTCTCTTTTCTTCATTTAGTCTATGAAATGGCCAAAAATATTTTTTAGTCCAAAATTTTACGACTCGTGTGTCCTCTCTTTGTCACGTAAGTCAAGTCAAGCTTCATTTTATGCCCATCCGCTTCCTTTTTGGGAGAAAGTCTTTTTTTATTATGATTTAGGAGAGAGAGATTTGACTTTTAATTGTGAGACCTTTCTCTTTTTTAATTTTTGAAAATATTTTCATGACTTGCACGCCGATCAATGCAATGAAGGGCTTGCTGGTCGACAGCGAAAGTTTAGGTTCCGAGAAGTGAACAAAGGACTGGGCAGTGAAAAAAATGGCTATTTAAAGTAAACAAGATCAACTGGAGAAAGAGGGCCCTGCGGTTTTTTTGGTTTTCCTCCCTTTCCCCAGGTTGACCAAAATGTGGGACAATTACTCAAGTGCATATGTGTGTAGCAGAATATTTATTCAAGTATTTACTTTAATTAAGCGCATCAACTTTTTTTTAATTCCTACTTTATTATTTTTAAGTACCCTTCAAAACCCCACAGTGAAAGTCCCCATTGTGAAAGCAAGTAAAAAAATTTAATACTGACAATATTGTACTTACCAAGAAAAGTTCTTTGTTCAAAATTTGAACGGTTGAGATGATCTAACGCTCCAGTGTATCCTTAAAGTATTGTAATTAATTTATGATTATTTTACCCCATGATTTAATTGAGATTAAAGTTTAAGTACCTCCAAGGAAAGCACGCTGTCCAAAACCAAAATGAAATTGTTGTTGTTGGCCTGCAGAAAGGCAAAACACTAATCATAAACTTGACAATTCAATATTTCATTTATTTATTTAAGAATCTTTTCAATTGTCTTTTGTTTTAATTAAAATTAAAGGGAAAATTTACGTGTTTTCGATCGAGGTTCTCTTGGTCCGTCCACTGTTACTTTGATGGCTGTAAATTTTTTTTTTTGTGATTGATTATATTTTAATTATGAATTTATTTTCCCCAAATTATGTAAAAAAAGACCCACCTTTAGTGTAGGTGGCCACTTGGGGTGGATTGCTGGCTATTGTGATTGTCAGCGTAAAACTTTTCCCTGTTAACCAACAATTAAAATACCCGGGTCAGGTTAAACTGACTTATCATTCAGATTAAGGGACTCTCAAATACTTTTTTTCAACATCGAAAACACTAACCGACCTAATGAATACTTTCGACACAAAATGATAAATATGGTCGAGTGGCGTTCAAGTGTGACATAAAATAAATTGTGGAGGCTACATTTAAAATTAAAATAAAAGAGAAAGAGATGGTCCAGAATTTTTTTAAAATCACTTATAAGAACTCAAAAACTTTCTTCTAACGCCATTTTCATTTGTGGACCTAAGTTTTATTTTGGCTACCAAATGTAAAAATATGATCGAGTGGCGTTCAAGTGTGACATAAATATTGTGATTTTGAAAAGTATTTTCCTCAATTCTAAAATTTTAACACGCCAAAACATCTCCACAGACGAAAGAATCGGCGTCGAACCAAGTCAATTAATCGGAACATCTTTTTGACGTTAACTGTTTTTTGTGACATTTCTCAAGAGAAAGTGGTTCGTGGGAACCAGATAAAAAAAGGGTACATGAAAAAAAGGGAGTGCATTACCTCGTCCAGATCGTCCGACAAATCGAAGGTCATTAAATTTAGCTACTTGATTCTTCATGATTGCTGTAGCATTCCTCAATTCTCCACAATAATTGTCGTCATTCCCAGCTCGAACTGTGACAAGAGTGCCGTCCAATATTTCACCCAGAGCTATCACCTAATAAATCCCAAATTTTCACAAACGACAGACTTTTTCAACTAAACGACCACCATGGACAAAATGCCATTAAACGGCGTGCAGGTGTTTAATTTTAAAGAGAGAAATATCAATAAAATAAATATTTTAGACGGTAGCTCATTACCTTGAATGCCACCGGAAGGGTTTTATTAGATCGCCAATGAACGGGTAAGACGGAACAGACGAGATTGGGAGAGCCAGTGCGAACAAGCTCTCCCCCAGGGGAGTCTGTCAGCATTTCTGTCAATGCTCTTTCTGCCATTACCTAATTGCACATTATTTTATCTTTTAAATTATTTCAAATCATTTAATTCATTTGCAAAAAACACAAAACTCTTCGAATAAAAACTTGGTGGCTATTTTGTAAAAAGAATTCAGAACGTTTTGGAATTCAATTCTTCCAAAATTTCAGTATTTTTTCAAAAAACATCAAAATAATTCGTCATTTCAAGGTACTTAAAAAAGGCAAACAATTTTGGGAGTGAAAGACAATGGAAATTCACATTTTGAACATTTCGCGATTAAAGGTAAAAATTACTTGAAAATTGACTTCCATAAGAAATAATATGAAAAATTAAATTAAATGTTGAGCATTTGTCTAATTATTTCAAATTTTTTTCCAACAATTTTGATGGTGCATTCCAATCGTTAAAAATATTGTTTAATTATAACCAGAACTATATAAAAAATGGAAAGAAAATAAGGGACTCACCTCTGTGGCAAGTTTATGATATGTATCCGTAACAAAACTAATCTCACTGGCTAAATGCATCTTGTTTTTTTTTCTTTTGTACAACGATCACTTTATTTTACAATTTTCACTTTTAAACTGAAAATTTTTAGCATTTCAAATCAATATATCCAACCTATCTGAAATCGTTTGTCAGCAAAACGGCGCAAATTCCATAAAACGGCGTCCAACTCTCACAAAATTCCATCCAAAAAAAATCACACTAAATTTTGTACTATCACCAAACAAACAATTTTCACCCCTTAAAAAAAAGAGAAAATAAAAAAAAAGAATCACTTTTTAAAAAAACTTTTGTGGTTAATTTGAGACCAAAGTAGGCCCACACTTTTGAGGAATTAAGAAGAGTAAAATGGGGAGAAGATGGGAAGAGTTGACAGAGAGCCAGAAGCCGTTAATAAAGTTTCCACTTTGAGTCTCTTTGACAAATCCGAGAAAGGAAGAAAGAGAGAGGGAACATGGAGAGATTGTGTGTTGTGAGTTGGGTATAGTCGTGGGGTAAGTAAAAGTTAAAATGTTCTAGTCTTTTCTCCCTCCTTTTTCCGCCAAGACTCCTCTCTATCTTTTCCCTTTTTTCTTGTATAGTGCACACTCGTCTTCCCTCTTAGAAAAAGGAGAGAGATACACTTTCCCTTGTAGGACAAGGAGGAGACACCCCAATGCCATTATCATGCATATCAATAGGCTTATGGCTTTCCCTCTCCTTTCTCCCTCTTTTCTTTATCTTCTCAAAAGAACACAAAGCACAAGGGGGTGTAGATTTTGACAAAGCCTCTTTCCTCCTCTCTCTCTCTCTCTCTTAAGATTAGACAGATTGTCTTGTTCTCACTTTAAGTCTTGAAAGATTCGATTACGTCTTGATTCATCAGTTAGTTAAAACTCATCTTCTCTACAGTATTTTATAATCTTTCATGTTATCCCAAAGTTTTCATGTTAATTACACGAAGTTTTGTTGAGTTTACTTCCTTTCCCTCTCTCTACCACACACAGACCATCAAAATTCCAAATGACGTTCAGGTGAACGAATATTTGTCACTTGATTTCACTTTTAAAATTCACAAATTTGACAGAATTTAAAACAATGTGATTGCACTTTATGAAATGGAAATATTTTAGTCACTTTTTTGTGGAGAAAGCAATTTTTTTTGTTTTCTTTATTTTTGTTCGAGTTTCTTGTTCTTGTTGTTTTTTGGTAGTTTTTAATGGCCCGTATAATTCTCCATTGTGTAACCCCCTCAAAGACAGCTTGATGGTAATCTAGAATCCACAAGTGAAAAAGTTAAGTGAGCACAAAAAAAAAGTTTTTTTCACAAACTTTCTCTCCCCTCCCTTTTTTCTCCTCTTGGCTGACAATGCAATTAGTGTAATAATCTTTTTTTGTTATCTCTCTTCCTTCCTTTTTTATAGTCAAGTTTTTCTATTGCTAATGTTTTTATAAGTGGGGAGAACAACTTGAGTGGCTCAAGTTTTCCCCTACAGATTATTCAAATTGTCAGTCATCCCCCCTTCCTTCTTTTTTCAATAAATTAACACTTTTTATAGACTCCAAGTGTTCCAGTGATTTTTTTCTGATTTTTAAACAAATTGTTTTGAAATTTTTATTTGTATTTAATTTTTGTGACTTTGACGCCATTCAGGACCTTTTTGTCTTAAACGACTGGTGGAAAGAAAAGTCATAAAATTGGCTAGTACTTCATGAAAAAATTACTTGAACGACACTCAAAATATTTCACGTCCAAAGTGGCTTTCTAAAATTCACAGTTTCGACGCCTCTCAATCTGAAATGTTAGAAATTTTTTATAAAAAGTCTTCCTATTTTCAAAATCTAGATATAAAATTCAGGATTTCACCCAAAACACACCAAAATAAAATGTAGTTGAAACTTAAAACTTTCTTTGAATGTCTTTGAAAGAGAGAATATTAATTAGCATGGGGTTTGAACACAAGGACATATAATGTTCCCTTGGCTAATAATCCTGTCTAGAAAGTGAGAGAGAGAAAGTGAAAGTACAGCCAATAAATTCTAAGGGGGTGACAATTAACTTGAGACGATTATTACCCCGCCAAGGTAATAACTTGGCATGTAAAATTACAACCCTCAGACACACCAACACCAAAAGAGAAAGAGAGAGAGAAAGTGACTATAAGACTAAAGGGGTAAATTTCCTCAATTCCCAAAATTGTCGACCATTACCTTCCTCCTTAACAAAACTGCCCGTTTCCTGGTCTTGTTTCCTTGTAACCTCCCTCCACAATAATAATAGCTCCCCCCCAAAAAAATAACCCTAGTTTGTTTTAACAAAGTCAACAATTTTAATTGTAATTTTCACACTTGTCTAAAATTTCAACCCCCTTTGGCTTTTCCCTTGCCAAAAATTTTCACTTTGAACCAGAAAAGAGATGCAGGTCCTTGGTTTGATGGGTGGAAGAAGAGAGACTGTAGATTTTGGGAGAGTGTGGAGTGGAGAGTAAAGAGAAGTGAAATGAAATGAGTTTAGGAATGAAGAGGGGGCAGGGAATATTGTGGAGTGCGAACAATGGAATGGGCGTCTCTCTACTCCTTTTGGTTTTGTCAAGCTATGCCAAACCGACAGAGGAGTCGAGAGCAAGCCTTTTCCAAACCAAAGCCGAAGCCTCCTGATGAGGAGAAAGTCCTTGTTGGTCTGTACATTATTACATGGCATATATATCCAACTAACCATATAGACCCCCACCTTATATATTCAAAAAGGTACCGAACTCTATCATGATCGAATGACGCCACAGAGAAACTCTCTCTCTCTCTCTCTCTTGGGCCCAGAGCTCCGTGTATGGTCGTGTGCCTTTAAAAATCCAATTGATTTATTTCCCTCCCCTCTCATCTTGTACCTTTCATCAAAAAAAAACCTTTTTCTTTTCAAAAGGTGGGAAACTTTTTGTTACATTTATTGAGTATTATTGTACATTTGCACATTTAATCTGTGTTAATAGGTTAATTCTCCCGCTTTTTTTTCTCAAATTTTACAACAATTTTGACTTTATTTTTACTCCAATTCACAAATTCAAATACACAACCGACCTACAATTAACAAGGGCGCCTTTTGGACAAGAAAGTGGAAAAGTGGCGTCGAACCTCACGAATTAAATGCGAGTTATTTATTTAGTGTTAAATAATTTAAAGAATAAAAGACAGAAATTTCTCCCCTAAAATAATTCCAGCTCCAACGGAAGTACAAAATTGTACTCACAGCGGTGAAAGGGGTTGGAAAGTCACCCCTTTCCCAGAGAGAGAGAGAGAGGTTCGTCTCATTTTTGGTCAAAAATGATGAGATTTTTTAAAAAATCTCCCTTTCAACCCCCCCCCCCCTCTCATTTTCCCTTATGAAATTTCATTGTAGTTTTTGAATAGGGTTTATGTGGGAGAGGTGATGGGGTCTAGACTTAAAGTTTTAAGGTTGTTGGTTGTGTGGATTTTGGACTATGGAAGGAAGAAATTAGTGAGCTCATTTGTAGCTCGTGAGCATCCTCGGCATTTCTAATCTGTCTACATGAAATTCATTGGCACTTTCCTTTCCTCTATAGGAGAAAAGCGCAAGAGAGGGGGAAAGTATAATACAAATATTATGAGATGGAGAGAGAGAGAGAGAGAGGGAAAATCCTTTTTTATGGGCGATATGGAGGAAAATCTCCACATTGGATATCATGTTCAACCAAGTTATTGACATTCGACAAGCTTTTACTTCTCCTTTACTTTGATTCCATTTTACATGGCATGGGTAGAGGCAGAGGGGGGCATATCATAAAAGTTTGATAAAGTTCAAACATGAAACTTTGAAAGGGATGAAAATGGAAACTTTCCACAGCTTAGCTATACTCATTCTTACAGTCTTACTACCTCCAAACATTTTCTAATAAAGACTCTTTGTTCATGTAACACACTCAAACTTTATTGTGTTTCTACTATTTAGATTATAAATCTCAAATACTCTTAATATCCATCCGATCAACATTAACAACTCAACGGGGGAAAATACAAGGAGGGAAGTACGAGCGTGTGGGCCGAGGTGGCACTGACGGCGGGAAAGTGATCTCTCTCTCTCTCTCTCTCTCTCTCTTGTGGATATGTTTTGTGTAGTAGAGACTAAAATTTGGGGATTTTTACTAGTGGCTGAATTAAGAATTTCATTGTTTTTGTAAATGCAAATTATAAAAAAAATTATTTATTTTTGTTCAAATTTAACGCCGTTTATGACCTTAATCTAACTGGGGTGTCTAAATAATTGAAAGTTTTATAATGTTTATGTTAGGTTTATTAGAAAATTTGTAAATAGTTCAAAACACCTTAAAAAGACAAGTACATTACAATTAATTACGATGAAAATTTTGAAATAATTTAGAAAATAAAATGGGTTTAATTCAGAAAGTTTTATTCTGGAAATAATTTTTAAACTTTTTTATGTAGTTTTTTTAATTTTTTAAAAATTGTTTGTATTGTCTCCATTTCATCTCTTGACTTTTGACTTTCCCAAAAAAAACTCTCCTTTCCCCATTTGAAAACAAGTGAGAGGGGAAATGAGAATAAATCTTGAGGGGAGATAAGAAAGTGGCAAATTTGAATGGCATTTTACAAGGAAAGAATGTTTCTTGAGGGTGACAAAGTGGCCAGTTGGACCCCTCAGATTTCTCCATTGTAATCTCCTCCTTCCCTTTTTTACTATTTCTTTCTCGTTCCTCCACTTTGTCTCCCAACTTGGACTTCCCTTTTGATAAAATCTTTTGGCACTGAATTCTACTCTCTTTGTTGAGACGGATGCAAAATAATTCTCTCTTTCTTTCATCTTGTCTAAAACAGGGAAAGTGGTCAGTGACAACACAAAAATCTCTCTATTCATTTCCTCTGTGTAAATTATGGGTCAGTCCAACAAAAAAAAGTTTCTGGTCACTTTGCCGGGCTACATTTGAAGGAAGGATCTTTGCATCATTTTTTGATGCTGTGGCTTTAAACACTGTGAACGGCGTCCAAGTCAAAAACATTTTTTTCCAAAAATAAGTTCATAAATAAAATATTTTTGAACCCTCCCCAGCATACAAATGAACCCCAAAAAAATGACCATCTCATTTTTCTTGACAACAAGAGTGGCGATTGTGTGATTTAAGGGACTAGACACAAAAAAAACCCGTTGGAAAATTGACTGGAGAGTTTCATGCTTTAAAAAATTTGTTGTGTACAGAAGTAACTTGAGAAAATTGGCCTAGCCCATATAAAATGGAAAGATTGGCTGAAAAAGATATGAGAAATGGACAGAGGGGAGTTAAAATTGTTTTGGTGTTTATATGGACATTTATTGTTATAAAGAGAGAGAGAGAAAATGTAAAATTGTGGACAAGTGAAAAAGTCATAAAATGAGACAGCGGGTTGTCCACAATAAAAATGTCTGGGGTGTGACAAGGGAGAGAAATGTCTTCATTTTGGTCTCAAAGTGTGTCTTGTGTTTGTTGTCCACTAAATTTACAACTTAATTGTTATCCCATCTCTCCCCTCCTTCCCCTTCCATTTCCCTTTTCAATAGAGACCTCATAATTTTTAAGGTAGAAAAATGAAGGGCTCTCAAACATTTGAGCTATCTGACTTGTGGGTGAATTTTTATTTATTTTTAAATTAAAGTCTGGATAATTTTAGAAGGAAGCGTTGACCTCATTGAAGGTCTTTTTTTATAGAATTTAATTTAACTGGCCAAACAATAGACCCGAAATCACTAAATCTAAATTTGACCTCTGGACAGAGAAAAGTTTACTGAGTGGCGTCCAACTTAAGCAAAATTTTATGAAATTTATTTTTGAAGGTTTTCTCTTTTGCCATAAAAATTTGACAGGTTTTTCCCTCCTTTTGGTTGTTTTTGGGTTTTTTGAACCATAATTTGAGGGACTTTAAAAATTGAAATGTTTTATTTTAAAATGTGCTGAAAATTGGTTTGAAAATAAAGTAGAAAAAGGATAAAAAAAGTAATGTTTGCCATCTTGAAAGGTTTATATTCAACCCCTTTAATTTTTTTAGTGGACATGAGGAAGGTTAAAGTATCCACCCTGGAATGAAGTCATTATTGGGATTGTGGAGAGAGAGAGAGAGAGAGGGGGATCCCTCAACCATATTATTAACAATTAGATTCAGGGCTTGTAACCACATGAGTTTCTGTCAATTTATTTTTTGTTTGTCTACGGTAAAATTAATTACAGCCATTTCCGTCTTGCACCCATTTTTCCCCTTTTTTTTGATTAAACAAAACACAAAAACCCAATTAATTGGTTATTGTTCCCAACGTTTAATTAGAGAGTTGAAGACCAAAATATTTATTTTTTAAATGGAATTTTTTTTCTATGTGAAAATTTTAAATTCTTTTTCTGGCCGACAAAATACTTTAAATACAAATACTACTTCACGACAGCAGTCATGTTTTGCGCAAAAACGTTGAGACTGTTTTAATCGTTATGGACTTCGGACAAGAGAAATATTTTGAACGGCGTTGAAATTTATTGTTTTGCTGAATTTAAAGTTTTAAAACTTATTTGTAAATAAAATTAATTTATTAATTCAAATTACAAAATCACTTGATGATTCATCTCCAAAATTTTCCAATTGTAGAAAAAAGTGAAAAACGTTCTGTCTCAAAAAAAAGGTTTTGGGTTTATGATCTTTGTAAATGGGGAAGGATGTTGGAGTTGAAGAGAAAAAAAAGATCCAAAATAAGTTAACAAGTTTATCCACTTATTTTAAATTGTTCAAATCACTCCCGTTCTCACGAACCCATCTGTCAATTTGCGGGCAAGAGAGAGAGTCAAGGGCCATCCTTTAGTCTCAAAGTGATGAGGCAGTCATAAAAACTAAATTCAATGTACAAAGTCTTCCCATTCTCAGTTCCCAGTCTACTGTCCATTCTCCCCACTTTTTTCTTTACTTTTTCTCACTAATCTCAAGTCATTCAATTCTTAAGTTCTTAAGGTTCAAAACATTGGAGAGGATTCTCACGGATGATTCAATACACGAACGACGCGTCCAAATTAAGCAAAAAAATAATATTTAATAAAAAAATTGTTTCAACGCCGTTTAATGTATTTTAGCATTTGCCCGCGAATGACGAGCCAAAGATGTAAACTTAATTTGGTCACGAATTTAAATCAGATTTATTAATAAATTTAGGTTAGTCATTTAAATGATAGGTAATTTAAAAAACTAGTCAAAAATTGTTCAAAAAATCCAAAATATTTGTCCACACAAAATAGTCCACATGTAGGACTCGCATAAAAAAAAGAGAAAAAAGGGCGATTTTGGTATAAAAGAGGAAAAAGTTTATGTTTTTGTGTAAGTGCAGTGCAGTTTCAAGGAAATGGAAATGGTGTTGCTGTTAATGGTCGTTCCACTCATGTTTATCTCTCTATACTTTTTTCCTCTCTATGTATATCTCCATGTGTGTGTGTATCCATACCACACTTGATAATCCCCCCAAAAAAACTTGACTCCTTTTTGGTTGGTTTTTGGTTTACGTTTTTGGCTACTCTCCTCAATCCTCGACTGAGCTTTTGCCTTCCTCTCGGGTGATTGAAGCCATAAGCCCAAAGAGAGAGAGAGGGAGGGTAATGTATATAACAACGATTCACGTTGACCAACACAATAATTCATGCTCAGTTTGGACGGAAGTCATTCTCAGCAAACTATAGAAAACTTTACACACACACTCACTCCCCCAATAGTAAAGTTGTAGTATAAAAGTTGGCGTGATTCAAGATCATTTGCTTGTGAGGCAATCAAACATTACATATAACATTCTCTCTCTATTTTGCTTCGCTGGCTACCCTCAAACCCTCCCTATTACTAAAATTTTCTCTATTCATTTTTTATCCTTTTCATACATTCTGATGGTTTGTGTGTTTGTCAGTCTCAGTATACACAAGAAATATTACTTTTTCCCTTTTTGGCTCTTAAACTTTACATTAGTTTTAATACCAAATTTCTGTGTGGGCGACCAACCGTAAATTTATGAGGCGATGACGTATTCCCATTATTTTAAATATTTGAATTTTTCTCTTTTTTTATCCATTAATTATTCTAATGAATTTTATTTATTTTATTTTGCAACAAAAATTTGAATATTTTTATTTATTTTAACTTCCACGCCACTGGCTTCATTTTCATCTTCGTTCCTCAACAGTGGAAAGTTATATCTGGCGGTACATATTTCTGCAGAGTCAAATTTTTTCAAGGAGCGCAATTTAAAAAATGGTTAAATGTTCAAAATTCAGTTAAATTAACTGTCAAATAATTTAAGTAAATAAAATACACCACATAAAAAGAGACAAAAAGGTGACATAAAGTGAATGATTTTGAGGGGGTTAAAAAAACATTTTTTTTTATTTAGACTTTACCAAAATCCGACAAATCGGTTTGCCCATTTTTCTGCTTAAAAAATGTCTTGCCTCCAACTCAAAACACTTTGTCAGCTCCCCCCCTCCTCATCTTGCCATCCCCATCTTTGCCCAAAAAAAGTTGCCATTTGATAAAAAAAAAAGAGAAAGAAAAGAAAGTCCAAGTTGGTGTAGCGTAGCATGTAATAGAAATAGAAATGGATGGAGGTTAGGAATGGCATTGGTCTATAAAAGCCACAGCCACTTTATATCAGCCTCAAATAAACTTTCAATATTTCCACAAAAGACACCAACTAAACCTTTCCCATCCAAAGCTTCTTTTTTTTCTACCGTCAAACGTTTCTTTTTTTACTCTATAAGTGTCTCAACAGATTCTCTCTTCCTTTTTTTTCTCTGGATGTACCCCCCATTGCATCTCTCTCTCTCTCTCTCTCTCTCTGGGAGGGAGAAAGAGAGAAAGTAAAAGTGCCAAAAATTCAAAGGGGGAGAGAAAAAGGATGGCAAGGTGAAGATAGAGAAGAGCAATGCAATGTATCGGATGTAACTGACTGAAATCTCTCTGTCTCTTCTAATACACGGCCAATTGATTCCCTCTCTCTCTCTCTTTTATAGAATAGAGAGAAGGGGAGGTAGGAGAGATAGAATATCATAAAAGTACGGATTTGTTTGGCAAGAACATAGACGCGGTATTCCTCGAGGTTTTTTCGTCTCACTCAACTTGGTTCCTCCTTCCAAGAACAAGAACTTACGGTGAAAGTCAAGATGGATAAAGGATATACACCCAGAGAGAAATTGTTTGAATTTCTTTGGCCACCTTTCCCCTCTCTTTTTATCCAAGTTTTTTTTTGAGGATTTTTGGGTAAAAAACTCTTTTTCTTTTTTTCTGGCTCAACTTTGCGTCTTTTAGTTTGTAAATAAAATGAAAATGGGAATTTAAATTAAGCTTTATTTTTTTTTTGACTTGGACGCCGTTCAACGTAGTCGGTGCACCAGTTGGGACTAGTTTAAATAAAAGATTTGTACTGGGATGGGGCGCCGGTGAATAATTTAAAATGGGATATCTGTATTGGCAATTTAATTTGAAAATATTTTGGAGGTCATTCCTATTTAAATTTGAGGGTCAAGAGAATATCCGGACAAAGGATGGAGAGGAAAAAAAAGGGAGAATTTTGGGTGAGAGTGGATGATGAAATGTGGACATGTGATAGGATGTAATATATTTTGTTCCCTGTAAAGGGAAGTTGATCTATGAGTTTTTTCTTGTTTCTCTCCTTCTTTTGTACACCGGGCTTTCATTTTGTTGGTTGGTTGGTTCGAGTACATTTCTATTTTTTTTCTCTCTCTCTCTCTCTCTGTAGGCTATAGAAAAAAAGAGAGAGATGTTATCTTGTAAATTACATTTGAGTGAATGAAGCTATAGAGAACAACTGGGCTCAAATGAAAGAGAGAGAGAGAGCTCGTCCACTTCCACCTTTTTGGTTCTCCGCAACAAGGAATTGGAGGGATTGGAGGTTGGGCTTCTTTTTGGTTTTCGTGGGCTACCAGCTTAACCTTACCAATGTGTGTGTATCTGTAGGCCACATCCTCCATGCAAAAACATTTTATTTATTGCCCTCCATCTCCTCCCTTAATTTTTTTTCTGGTCGTTGACAGTCTTGATATCTCAATTATCTTCATTTAACTTTTTTAAAGCTTCGTTTTTGAAGTTTGACTCTACCTCCTTACTTTCCTCCTCTGTGTGATGGAACATGTTAAATTCAGGTGAATGGCGTCCAAGCAAAACAATTTTTGAGATAAATAATTAAATTAAAATTTAAACTTTTAATCATTAAAATTGTACAGTTTAGACGCCACTTGTAGTATTTTGTCGCTCATAGCAAAATGACAAGAAAAGGTTCCATTTTTGCTGCCTTGGGAATGAATTTGGGAGACTAGCTATAAAAAATTTGTCCAGGTGAATTGTGAGTTAATGTCCATATCTCTATTTAAAATCCTATTTAAAATTTTAAGAGCATGAGCCAAATTGTAAAACTTGGTATTTTATATCTCCATTTTGTCATTTAAGACTTGTGTGGAGACACAAGTTGATTGAATTGTTGAAGATTTGTATGAGTTAAGTTGTTTCAAAATATTGAATATGGGAAGGAGGACACAAAGAAAGATTAAGGGATCTTAAGAGGCTTCCTCTTTTGTAATGTCTTTATCCTCTCCATGTAAAAGTTTGTCCTTACCAATATGGGGACTTAATCTACTTCTTTACTTCTAGAAATATTTTAAAAGGTCTTCCTTTCAATCGTCTCTCTTCTTGTTGTAGAGAAAGAAGGGGAAAAAATGATGGGTTGTACAATATACGCCATATAATTTAACCAATGTTTCCTTTTCATTGAACACAAATGAAACATCCTCACGTTCCTTTTTAACTTGGTTCTATTTCAAATGCAGGGAAACTGTCTGCGCCTTCACCTTTTACATGAAATTTTACATGGTCTTTCATTCTTTAAAAAGATGGGGACATGTTTCTTTCTATTTTTCTTCTTCTTCTCTCAGAGAGAGAGAGAATGGGCCCTTGGTCATGCATCTCAATTTCAATGCCTATTATCCTCCTTGTGCCTTCCCAATTATCAAAGTGTACATAAGGACTCCTGTACTATATATTTTTTTGTTTGTCATTGTCAACCATTTTTCTTTGTTGAGATGAGGATTATATTTCTTAAATGGATTTTTAAATATTTTTTCAAAATTTTAGATTAAATAAAATAAAATATTATTTATTTTCGTTTACTTTAACGCCACTCAGGATGTTATGTAATGCAGACTGCTCGTAAGACACACAGTCGGAAATTTTTGTGTATATTGGACTCTTTTTAAATGCCATAGAAAACGGTTAATTTTAAATATAATTAATTTCAAATAGTTAACAAATATCTTAATTATTACTTTAAAACATTAATTAATTAATAATTAATTAATAATTATTATTGATTTATTTTAGAAATTAAATTTAAATTTAATTGTTAAATTTAATTTATTTTACTTTAACGCCGCTCGAGCTATTTAGCCAAACACGACGATTTTTTTCATCAACAGTTAGGGGATCAGGTTCAGGTATTTCAAGTAAAAATAGAAACTACATTTAAATAAATTGTTAATGAACATTTAAATTTAAACATGCTTTCACACTCTGGTTAAAATAGAGAAATTTTAAAATAAATAAATCAGAAAAAAAACTGTAGGAAAGTTGTTTCGGGCTCGTGGCGTGAGTTACCCAAGTCAACTTTTGTGGACACTTCCTGACCCCATCAGGACCATCAAAAAGCAAACAAACCAAACCATGACAAATGAGCCAAAGTAAAAACCAACTCGATTGTCCATTCACATTTTCACAACTACACATGCAAGCCCCCCAAAAAAGAATTTGAACAATTTCCTCCATTCTCCATCTTCATCTCTTCACTCTCAAAATAAATTGTCCCTTTTTTACAAGAAAAGATGACAATGAAAATTTTCAAACTGAACCAAAAAACCTCGTCTCAGGCCAACATGGACAATAGAGAAAAACATGAAAAAGTACAAATGAAATATATTCTCGATACTTTTTCTACATTTTGAGTGTTGTGTTGTGTGTTCTGTCCTTACTCAATTTGTTTGCATGGCCAACCTACAATGGGGGCTCACAAATTTTGGACCATTCCATTGTCAAAAAAAGTGTACATTTCATTGTGAAGGGCTCAACCAACCCTCAAAAAAATGGGAGTCAGGAGCTGAAAAGTATCTTGTGTTCTATGGGTGAGACCATAACATGACCAAGCGAGGCAATTGAATAACTAACACAGATGTTTGTCCATGAATTCATGAATTTTTCAAAAAAACTTTTTCTTTCTCGTCTCCATTACAAAGAGAGAGAGAGGGGTCCCCTTATTATTGGAGTGTAAGGTTACAACATGGAACAACAAAATATACTAAACTAAATTTGTCCTGTCATCGAGACTATCAAGGGTACACCATTTGCCACAGGGGATCAAAGAGATCAGTTGACGATTCAAGTACCTCTTTTGTTACATTAAGCCTTCACCTTTTTTTTATTCAAAAAAACGAAACTTGTCATATGAATTTTTACGACGCTTTTACCTATGAGACTGCCGATCATTCGGTAGCATCACCAGCTTTAAATTCATGAAACGGCGTTGAGCTAAAATAAAAATGGCAATTTGCAAAATAAAATTGGGAATGTACAAAAAAAAGTGTAGGCAGACAAAACCTCAAAAATTCGCAATATTTAATGTCTTAATCTCCATCATTTTATTACTCCCCAAACTACCCACACACTTTTCCCGTCTTTAGAAAACAGAGACAGGAAAAAAGTTGAAAGATAAAAAGTCAAGTACACTCCAGCTGCATTGCACTTTTTTCGCATCTTCCATGTGATTTGTGATTTAACTTGTCTCTCTCTCTCTTTGTGTATTTATTGGACAAAAATAGATGGAATCATTTTCTATTACTGTTTTTCTCACAAAAAAATAACTGAGGCCACAAATCCCTTTAGCTTATCGTTTCCCCTTTTTGACATTCTTAGAGTAAAAAGAAAAAAAATGTTCAAAATAAATATCCCACCAATTTCCATTCTCCCTTCTCTGTCTCTCTTGTGAATTATTTTTTGTATTTACATTTAGTCAAAAAACCATTTACACAGTCACACTCACAGCTGCCTGAGAATTTTTTGACGATTATTTTTTGGTTAGAATTTTTTTTAACTCTCTTGTTTTCACACCCACACAAGTTGGTGTGTGTAAATTCAATTGGAGATTTTTAAATAAATAGTACAAGAATTAGGGATTTATTGGCGTGTAAAAAAATCCATTAGATTTTAAAAGTCAGAATAAATCTCACAAGACTTTTTCTCTTCTTGTTTATATTTTAAACCCACATAAATTCTTTATGGTTTTGTAATTTTTTGACTGAAATTATATAATTATTAATTTAATGTAAATTTTTTTTTGATTTCAAGTAAATGGCACCACTTTCAAATGAACTACTTTCCATATTTGACCAAAACTCTAACAATGTCTTTGAGTGGCGTTCAAATTGTGCAGTGAAGAACAAAATAGACGAATGAAACCCCTATATATTTTATTAACAAAAAATACGACTGACGCTCTAAGTGGCGTGCAAGTACAACAAAATTAAAAAAAAATCTCCAATAATGCGAATGATTTAATTGTAAAAAATGGGACAATTGGGAAGAATTGGGATTGACGGGATAAATAAAAATAAAGAATGGAGGCTGGTGGTTTTCGTTTGGCAGGATATATTTAGTGTAGCGGAAATCCAAATAAAATATTTATCACAAACTATTTTATAGACAAAACCATGGCCATCCTTTTGTCTCCATTACTCCCTGTCATCGTCGCATACCCCCCCCCCCCTCCCCCTCCTTTTTCTGTGGAGAGAGAGACAAGAAGAAGTGACACTGGCAGTGCGTAAAATTCAGTGTATATTTGTCCATGTTACAAACTTGTACCAAAAGTTGTTGCTGAACATATTTACATGTAGAAAGAGAGAGAGTGAGAGTTGGAGCGCGTCCAGCAAAATGTTGCCATGTATGTAAAAAAAATTTGGTATAAACGACATGGAAAAAGTCCAGCTCATGTTTAAATGGAAGAATTTTGTAGAGTTAAAAAAATAGAGAGAATATTTGTAGAGGTCTTGGAATATTAAATTTCAGGGTTTTGGGTATAGAAAGAGAGAAGGAGAAAAAACAAAAAAAAAAGTTGAGGTTCCAGGTTCAAATTTATTCCTTGGTTTCAAATCTATGGCGTATGTATTTCATGAACAAGAAAATCTCCAAGAATTGGCAAAGCATCTCCGCTTTTTCTATCATTTCTTTTCATGAGGAGAAAGCTTCCACAGAGGAGGAGAGGAGTACAGTAAAACTTTGAATTAAATTATTTTATTATTTTATTTACCATTTTATTTTCAAAATATTTAATATTAATTTTTAATTGTTGGAATTCCCAATTTATTTTTGTGAGACTTGAACGCCGTTCAGAAGACTTGGTCACGATTTGGTTAAAACAACAGGGCAGATTTTTCAGTGGTCCGCTCGTTGTCACAATAGTGAGGTTTAATTGTACAATTAAGTAAACTACAATTAAAATATCAATAATAATTACTATTTAGCAAGTAATTTAATTGGATAATGAAACAATCTTGGTGAAAAATATTTATCCAGAATATTTCACAAAAAGGAAATCAGTTTCTCTTGGTTTGACTTTAAATATTTAAAATGTTTGGCGTGGTTCAGGACAAGTTTTTTTTTGAGGAAGAAAAGAAAGGAGGGCTGGAAATTTATGCAGCATGTAAAATGGAAGACCGCACCATCTCCGCTGGAAGAGAGAGAGAGAGAAAGATATTTGGCTAAGGAGAGAGAATAAAGTATGAATTTCCCTTTTAAACTGAGATTCATCTTCCATCATGAGCTCTCCCCCGGTCCCTGCATAATGTAGTCGGCAGAATAAGCAAATAATGGCAGTGGTTAGGAAATACAGATTTCTTCCCAAATTTTAAATCTCTTTTTTTTACATCTTCCTTTTACCTTCTCCCCCTCCTCTGACTCTTTGCAAACTTGTCTTGGATTATTTTAGACAAATTATTATTGAATTTTGTATGCAGTTTTGCATTAAAAATTAATTTGACTTTAATTTCACCTCACGATATTTACAATAAAGGAATAAATGGTACTTACACGCTAACACTGACCAAAACTTGAGAAATTGACAAGAGTGGCGTCCAGGTTACACAAAAATAAAGTGTAAAATCCTTCACCTTAATTTGAAAAACAAAAAAAAACATTCAAAATAGGTCATTGTCAGGTCAAGCAAAAAAAAGGGATGGGTCAGGGTCAAAATTCTCCTTTTTTTGTCCAAAATTTACTGTCAATGTCATAATGGACAAGCTCTATTTGTAGTTGAAAATTTTTGGTTTATAGCTCAATTAACTCAAACAAAAATCACCTTCCATGTTTCATAGCCCAAGCTAAAAATTGTGGTCCCTCTCTCTCTCTCTCAAATTTTAGTGCCCCTTTTTCCATTCAAAAAAAAAGATTTTTATGACTCGGTAATTTACCCCCAAAATTTTGATCTCTTCATTTTTGACATGCAAACAAAAGGGAAAAAAGGGATGGTAACTTTCGTTCTATATTTTTCTCAAAAATAATTTAAGAAAAAGGCAGTGGCAAATCATAAATTTTAAAATTGACAAGGTCAGGGGATGAGGGTTTAAGAACAAGAGAATTATTTTTTTGAGGAGGCTTTTTATGACCCTCATCTTGGGGTTTTGAATGATACCGAAAATTGAATTTACAATTTCTTGTGGTCTCTCTCTCTCTCTCCCTTAAATGTTCTGTTTTATATTACCTTTTGGAAATTATATGGTGACTTACATGTAATTTAATAGAAAAGGTTCTAGTGGAACTGTTTGCGAGTAAAACCACAATTTCAACACGAATTTTCAGTTCATGCAGGAGCACAAGGGGTCGTAAACTTAAATAGAGTGTTTTATTTTAATCTTGACTTTGATTAAGATATTTTCAGTGAGATGAAAATTTATCGGCTACGATCTTACTCTTCCATAATTTGTCATTCATTTCAATGAACGGCGTCCAAGTCGTACAATTTAAAATAATAATTGATTTTTAAAATTAAATCATTTAAATAAATTCAATTCTTTTAAAATCCCAAATAACATTTAAATTATTTAACAAAGTAAAAAAGACATAAATTTAAATGAAGAATCTAAAGAATTAACAAAAATCAAATTGGTTTTTGACTCTATTATATATATTTTTTCTCCTTTTTTTGGGGTTCATGCTCTTATGTAATTCTCCCCACCAGTTTTTGGTTGATGGTCGGTCGGTTTATTTGACACGCAAGTTTTCATGTCTTTATTACAGAGAACATGCAATCTGACATGCAATCCAATTTGTAATTTCTTATCTCCTTCCTTCCTCCCTCTCAACCTACCTGTTCTCTCTCTCCATCAACGTAACCCATCTGTCTTTTCCTTCACTGTCAAGTCATACACCCTTTTTTTCCTACAATATTTCTCCTCTGAAATTTGTACACAGAAAAAATTGACATTTTTGCACCCAAATTCAGACAATTCGTCACACTTTTCACCTTCTTGAAAAAATGGAATTAATTTGTTAATTAAATTTTGTAATTCATGTAGAGTAAAAAAGTGTCAAAAAAATAACTCCAGTTTTTTCATTATTAAAAAAATGCTCAATTTTTGTGAAACTTGAACGCCGCTTTAACGAAATTGTACCAAATTGTACTCCAACGTCAGATTAGGTGCTCAACATCAAGAACCACTCTTCTCTTATTTTCAAGGGGTATAGAAATAATGTAAAATTGAATCTAAAATTAATCTCAAAATCTCTTCCATGAATATTTAAATAAATTCCCCTGTGAACATCACTCAACAAAATCCATTGACCCTCGACTCCGCCCCCTTCAAATCCCCCCAAAAAAGGGGAGAATCACTCGACTTTGAATTGGAAATTTATATAGAAACCATATAAGGCCACGAGAGGTCTATTCAGTACAAAGAAAGGGTTAGAAGAGGGGGGGGGGGTTGAAAATGGAAGATGTTGAATGAGATTCCGTGGGACAAGTCAATCAGGAATTATGGGCTGATGTGTGTGATGGAAAGGAAGGATAGAGAGGAAGAGAAAAAAAAAGTGTTCGTATCTATTGGACCACATTCAATTGCATTGTGGCAGACCAACCACGACTCTCCATGGAGAAAGAAGAATAAAAACCTGGACTGTACCCTTTCTTTTATTCCTCTCCGTTGCATTCCCCTTTTCTTCGGTTTCAGTTTTTTTTTCTCTCTCCAAGACCCCAATGGAGACCCCTCCTCTTTTCTTTTGACATATGACCATACTTTTATCATGTACAAAAAAATTCCCCACATTTTTTTTTATAACTTTGGCCAACTCTTTAGCATATTAAGTACCCATTCTGTAAAATCTATTTCTTTTTATTTAAATTTTAAGTTCTGGCCACCAGAATTTTTGAGTCAGTTTGACGCCGCTCAAATATTTTTGAGTCTGTTTGGGAATTTTTAACATTTAGGTATTTCAAATGGCGATATTGATTGTATTTAGCTGTGGGTTCAAATTTTGGTTGAAAATTTAAAGTTGACTGTGGTTGAATTTATACACAAGACTGGCATTTGTGTTCATTGATCTGGACTCTGGACAAGGACTATTTTTTTAGTGTTTTTTTGCATGGATTTTTACATAGGAGCAAGTCGGAGGTAGTGTAAGTGAGTGGTAATGTAAGGAGAGAATAAAAACGGTGGGGGTGAGTTGTGAGTGGAGTAGATAAAAGTGAATGTGTGTAGGATAATGGGTTTGGTTTTTCTGTAGAAATAAGAATGTCCGTTTTTATGAATTTCCCTTGACTATGACATGGCCATAAAAATCCTTCCAAAAAAAACTTTCACTTATCTCACAGTCCCCCCTTTTTGGTTTTCTTTGTCCCCTTTTTTTCTGTCTCTCTCTCTTTGGCTAGGGCCATATAAAATGTTTAGAAATATGAATTCTCCTTAAACATAACGACTCCATTCCCCACCATTTTCTTTTTGGTCATCCACAACATGAATTTGTCCACTTTTATACAATGAAACTTTTAACCCTATTTTGTGACCTTATTTTCTTGTGGGGTCAACCGACAACAACCAAAAGTCCATTTTTATTTCTAATTTCACCAAACCGGCGGCTTAGAAGTCTGAAGTCTTTAAATCCACACTTTGTGAGAAATTGTCAAAAGTGGCGTCAAAGTAAACGATTTGAATATTTTACAAATTAAAAACAATATTTTTAATAAAATATAAATACTTGTAAATAGAAAGAAATATAAAAAACGAAACGAAAAATATTTAAAAATCTTCACCGGGGTGTCAACCCTCCTAAAAAAATAAGAAGGAAGATTGAAATAGACATGTAAAAATCCAATGAATTGGTATAGTCGAAAATTTATAGAAAAAAATAGGAGATAGTTAGATATTATAGAGGGAAGGTATAGAGTACATGAAAAATAACAACAAGTATAGAGATAGAATGACAAAGTCTCTACCACTTGCCTAGCTCTTGAATGAAACTGAATGGGTCCCCTTTTTTCTTTTTTTAGTCAATGGCTTGTATTTTGTCCTTGGTTATTGCATGTAAGTCGGTCTATCCATCTATAGAAATAAAGAGAGAGATTCTTTTTTGGGGTTTTTCTACTGCCGCAAAATTCAGGGTGCGATTCCCGCGAGACACACACACACAAGGAGAGAGAGAGAGAGAGAATAGAAAAAAAGGAAGCCCGAAAAGGGAGATTTTTGGTTCACTGCACAACTTTAACTTGTCCCTACTAGCACTCTTTTTACATGAATGTACATGGGGCTTTTATGTCACATATTGTAAATACAAGCACTAACTCCCTCCCTCCTTCCATTTGTCTTATCCCTCTCTGTCTCATCCCCACAAAAAAATACCATGGGGTACTAGTACTATGGCTAGATTTTGAAATTTTCTAAAATTATTTTTAGCTTGTCAAATATTTTTTTTAACCATTTATTTTACATATTAATTTCCAAATTCTTGACTATTTTTTGTCTAAAATAAAATAATATTTTAATTTAGTCGTTTCAACGCCGTTCGTCAACTTTTGACATATTTTTGGCTACAATCCTCAAAAGTTTATGAGTCCATCACTCTGTCTAAAGCTTGGGTTACATTTTTTTAAATGAAAGTTTTTAAAAATATGAAATTTTATGAAAAATAAAATTGATATAAAATTAAAAGGATAGAGAAAAAGAAGGGAGGAAGATGGAGGATAAATATAAATAAAGGTTGAAGGATTGAATGGATTGACAATGGGCATTGAGTGGAGGGAGATAAGAGAATAAGAAGATGTGTTTTGAGGCTATCCCCATACCCCATTTAGTATGTATATTCCCATATCAAACTGGTGAATGGGAAACCGAACCGAAAACCCACCAACCGACCAGGCTCCCCCCTGCTTCTTCACAATCCTCGTAATGTACCTTACGCAATACTCTCCCTCTCTCTCTCTTTTGACATACACACATGTAGTTAAAATACAAACAATTCGTGTGCATGCGGCTTGCATTTTGGGCTGACGGGTTTTTAGCTCAGATTCTGGGGACGAGTGGGGAATCTCTTTTTGTCCTCTACAGAGACAGAGACAGAGACAGAGAGAGAGAGAGAGAGAGAGAGAGATGACTGTACAAAGTGCGTAAGTGAATGTGTTGCATTTTAGAGTATTTTACAAGTGCAGGGAGTAGGCAATGCATTGACAAAACAAAACTTCTCAATATCTTCAGGGTTAAGGTTTATACTCTTTTCACCATCTAAATGGATTATTCTTCTCAATCTTTGCGTCATTTTCTCATTTTTATATAAATTATTAATTCGTTTACTTCCACGCCGTTCCTTATGAATTGTACGAAAAAATGTTCAAAACGATTTAAGTTTTTATTTAATGTAGTGACCTTAAATGAAATTTCTATTGTTGTAACTTGTACTAGTCAAGATTATTTGGGTAGCGTGTTGGAACATGACAAAGTTTTAAATTAATTAGAGAGAGACATCTCCCCTCTCTCTCTCTCTCTATTTGTATGTGAGTGGGGACAGGAAGCAAATTAGAATTAATTGCAAACTCGAATCTACAAGTTTAGATGAACTGTAATCATGCTAGCCCAATAAACATAAAAATTCTCTACTTTCTCCATCCAATAAAAACCCAAACTCTCAACTCCCCCCCCCCCCACACACACAAACCCACGACCAAACGACAATTTCAACTTTAAATTTATTTTAAAACCTCATCCTCCTCTTCCTCTATGAAAATTAATTACAATTACAAATTACAATCCCAATCTTCCCTTTTTAAAAATCAAGGCTCAATCTATAAATTGACTATCCAGTTTAAAATAAAGATTTCCCCTCTATTAATTTCTTTGAGGTAAATTTGGTTTTTAAAGCCAAAAGTAAAACCAAAGGCAAAAAAAGAGGAAGAAGAGATGGGAAGAGGGTGCGTTTTTGGGGTCTCCAAAAAGTTTTTGGGAAAAGTTTTGGGTAAATAGAAAAAATGGGGTTGATATTTTCAAGGGAGAGAGATACACACACTTGAGTGCATGGCATGGCACACTACTGTGAATTATGAGACGGTGACGTTGGGGAGGACAGACTTTTTGTATGCATGTAACATTGCAAAGTAATATTTATAAATGAGCCGAGTATTTTTCTCTATAAACAAGATTTTTGAATGGGAACCAAGGGGAGATGATGAAGGGCGACTTGGAGCCCAAACATTTTGGGGTATATCCCTTCCCAAAAAGGGGAAGCACACACAAATCTATATGGGACTATGGTTTCCCAAATAAATACCCCAGTCAAGGAATAGATATAACACTAAATGGCTTGTATCGCCCTCCTCTCCCTTATGTAATGCCCCTTCCCATATATTGAGGGGAGAAAAAATTCACAGAGAGAGAGACGGGTTGGCAAGCCCGAGCTTCTGACTATAGAGATATACACGGTGATTCTCTCTCTGTATGTGGTATGGTGGTTCGGGGAAGGGAAAAAGCTGAAAATAAAAAGTTTCACGTTTTTTTTTCTTTCAGTTTTAGTTGGTGACAGGCTTTGGTCGGGGAGAGACCGCTGCTGAGAGAGAAAGAATAAAAAAAATTGTTTTTTTTGTACTCTCTTTTTTTGACGCCGGTTACTAAAATACACGCAAGATTCCGGAGACTGTGGAGCTAAATTGTGTGTGTGTGCATGAGAGAGTTGGAATTTTAGAATAAAGTTTAGAATACATTTTTGTGTTTTTGTGCCTTTTTCCAATTTTTTAAATTGCAATTGCTCAGAATCACTTTACGAAAGAACCACCTGCAGTTTAAAAATTGACGACGCTACGTAAATCGGTTTGAGTGGCGTTCAAGTGTAACAGAAAATAGTTTTTTTTAAATAGTGCAGCTCAAATTAATGTGAAAAAGTTTTTTTTGAAAAATTATTGGAAAAATCATTTGAGTGAAGTGAAATTTCAAAAATAATTTAAGTGAAATAAAAAAGTTGGGATTGGAATTTGGGTTTGGATTTAAAAGTTAAAAAATGGGGACGGAATTATTGGAGAATGGACTTGGAGGGTCTCCACATGGAAATCACGGGCATCATCACCATCATCATCATGGAGGTGGGGGTGGGGGTGGATATTTCGGACCGGATTATTCGGATTATCAAAATGGGGGAGATTTAGTGAGAACTGGAAGTCCCAATCTTCTTTGCTCATCCTTACCCTCCCATTGGCGGTCAAACAAGTCTCTTCCTGTGGCCTTTAAGGTTCATTTTTATATCTTAAAAAAAATTGTTTCATTTCCACGCCGTTTATGCAATAAAGTCAAAAAAACCGAATTCAATATTATTAAGATGCTCTAATTCGTAGCTTTGTCGAGAGATAATTGAGAATTAAAATTGGAGACAACGATACAATTCCCCATTACAGTGCAATTAAAGTTGATGGATGTAGGAGTTGGCAAAAGCGGTGAAAGTGGAGAGAGCTCATGTGGGTAATTTGAATCAATTGCCCGGGTCATAAGAGGTCGCAGTGGGACCAATAATTTTCTCCGTCTCTCTCTCTCTCTCTCGGATCGGGTTATAAAACTCCAATTACCTCCAGTCTCTCTCCACAATTGTACAATGCCATTAAAACTCTTGAGCTCTCTCTCTCTTGTAACTCTTTATGTTGTCAACCACAACCTTTGAGATTTTGATTCTCCACATTTTTATTTCAATTAACTTTTCTCCATTTAATTCCCATTTTGTTGTACTTGCACGCCGTTCATTACATAAAGCGAAGATTTGTCTCAAAACATTATTTTAGAAACGTCCCATCTTCCTGTGGAAGACTTTCATTATTTTAAAAAGATAATGTGAAATTAAATAATTAAATGTCAATTAAATTTTTAAAGGTGGTAGCCCTGGATGAAATAGAAGACGGTACATTGGTCACGGTCACGGCAGGAAATGACGAGAATTATTGTGGCGAGCTTAGAAATTCAACGGCCGTTATGAAAAATCACATTGCCAAATTCAATGATCTCCGATTTGTCGGGAGATCTGGTCGGGGTGAGTCACTCTTTGTCTTTCTATTTCAAAAAAAATTAATTACAATTAAAATAAAAATATTTTTGTAAAGTTAACAATTTAAATTATTTTTCAAAAAGGTAAAAGTTTTTCCCTGACAATCATTATCAACACCCGTCCTGTAATCATAGCGTCCTACACAAAAGCCATTAAAGTCACCGTGGACGGACCAAGGGAACCGCGAACCAAGACAAGTAAATTAAATATTTTATTTTATTCATCTAGTTAAAAAAATTACAAACACACCGACAATCACATTAAAATTTTGAAGACTTCCATTTAAATTTATCTCCATTTAATTTATATCTCCTTTTTAAATTATCTTGAGAATCAAACCATGAAAAGCCTTTTATTTTGTTGCGCTTCCACGCCGATCGGACAATATTCGTCCAAATTGTTCCCGTAGGCAAATGATTCCAATGGCGAAATGTTCGTAAATTTTTCAATGAAGATTTTTGGCCTAATCTCGTCCCGTAAAGATTCTCATTCTCAATTTAACTATTAACTGTCATCCCCCCTCAAAATACGCAAAACAGAAGCTAAAAGAAATAAAAGATAAATGGCTTTAAAAGCCTTGGCACGTCATAAAGGAAAAGAAGGAAAAAAACGGAGCATTTAACGAGTTAACCAGAAGCCTCTTGAAAAAGTCAAAAAAGAAGGGCCCGTACACCTAAAACCCCTCCTATAGCTACCCATAGATTTCCATGTTGTACAAATAGAGAGAGAGAGAGCATCGTTAAATTATTTGATGACTTAATTACAATTACTTTAACATGCCCATGTAGACCCATTATTCTCCCGAATTCTCATATTCACCGCATGGGCATAACAAGAGAGAGAGAGAGAAGCGTTAAATTGCTATTCACTTTTTTTGTAAAATCCAAAAGATTTATTCTCGCTCCAAACTACGCACTTGTCTCTCTCTCTCTTTATGTAAATTCTAGACATTAAAAAGGTTAAATGAACTTGGTTTGACACTGGGATGGAACACAAAAAAAAATTCTCTTTTTTTGTGTCAAAACTCAATTTTACAATGAGTGGCGTTTAGGTTGTGCAAAAATGGGGAACATAGACCATTTTTTTGTGTGTTGTATTTTATAGCTCACCCGTTTCTCTTTATAATTGAGACGTTGGCCACTGCCTGTGTTTTGCCGACTATAGAGAGAAGAGAGAGAGAGAGAGAGAGAGGATAAAAGGATTGTAGGGCTTCACCCAAAATTTTTATATGATATTATTCAGAGAGGAGGGGTTCACATGTTCGTTGGATATTATTCATGGTCACTTAAGAGGTCATAGCCATTTGCCATCCTTTCATCCTCTACCTATTTTTATGACCAGACTCATCCACTCGCTACCGTATTCCTCCCCTCCCCTCTCCCCCTCCCTTTTTTTCTATGTTTTTGACTTGAAAAACAAATACTCCGTCTTGTAGACAAAATGGGCTTCGAACATTTTTCAAAAGTTTCTCTTTTGAGGCTGAGGCAAATGACAAGTCCTCATTTTAAATTATTTTAATAGTTTACATTTTTAAAGGAGGAAACCATTAACTAAATTTACATGTTGGGAAGAGATGACAATTTTTTAAACTCTTTTTTTGTCGTGTTTGAGTCATCTCTTTTAGTTTAATGGGGGAGAGGAAACTGTAAAAAAACAATGCTGTTTTTCTTGTCTTTTGATTATGTTAATTGATGCCGAATTTTTTTCGTAAAGTTTTTTAAATGGAAATGAGGAAGTTTTTTAGATTTAAAATTTTAGCGCAACGTTTGGAAAATATAACTTCTTCAGTGTGCCTGACAACGCTCCGACTTTAACTAAGAGTGGCGTTCAAGTTAATAAAATTTTTAATTAAATTAAAATGGATTTTATTTAATATTTTTTAATTGTCATGTTTTCTTGGATCTTAATCATGAAATCATTTCCTTTTTGTCCTTAAAGTCGTGAGTTGAAATTATGAGGTTTTTGGGCGTCTTTTTTTAAAACTTTTTCATTTAAATTTATAATTAGTTTTACAAAAAATAAAAGGTGGAGAACATGTCATGAAAAATATTGAAAAAAAATTATTTGACAGTCATTTTGTATTGTATTTTCAAAAAAATATTTTTTCACAAATTAAAGAGATTAACTTGGAATGTAATCTCAAATTTTTTTTAAAAAATATAGAAAATGAAATTGTTACTTAAATTGTAAACTTCAACGCCACTTGTATCATTTTACACAGTAATGCAGCTCAACCGAAACTAGTACCCGTAAATTCAATTATTTGGTTTGGTCCACTTCCGAATTAAGAATAATTTGCATAACAAAAATAAAAACAAAGAGTTGGCAAAAAAAGTCATAGAATTTTGAAAAGAAAATAATAAAATTCACAATCCTTGTACAAAAATCGCCAATTCTTCTTCTGGCCGTTGTAAAACAGAAAAAAGTTTAAAAAGAAAGAAAAAGATTGACCAGAAGGAGGAAGGGCCGTAGGTTTTTGGCATTGAGCAAGAGAGAGAGAGAGAGAGAAAGGGGCAAACAAATGGAAGCCAATTACAATGGTACAAAAGGTTAGAGGAGCCAGAATGATGATCTTCACGCTGGTTCTACTCCTACTCCTGTCCGCTGTAAAGTGGAAGAGGAAACTATGGGACTCTCCGTCTCTCTGGTTGAGTAATAGGCCTTATAACTTTGTATCTCTATAGACAAATCTCTGAATTGTCTCTATACTCCAAAAGAGAGAGAGAGATTGAGTGAAACAATCTACTATCTGTACAACTAGCAAAACATAACTTTTCACGACCGGAAATGGCGATTTTCTTTCTCTCTCGCTGAGTCTCTTCTGTCGGGTGTGGTGTCCTGGTCAACCGTAAAGAGAGGAAAAAAAATATTTCTCTCCACCACCATCGACTCACTCACAATCCCCCCTCTCTCTTCTTCTTCTCCTACAGATACAAAATACAGAGGACAGAGACCATGGCCAAGTTGGTTTGAATGAGAAACATATTTTGTCTCTCTTTATTTTAACTCCTTTTTATTAACCTTTTCATTCCCATTTTTTTCTAGTCTTGTCAATTTCCTCTATTTTATTATCAACACAATTTTTTTAAAAAACTAATCTTAACCATTTCCTCAATTTAAATATCAAAAATATTTATTCGTCCACTTCGACGCCGCTTTGTTCATTTCACTCCTCAGAAATGGTCACATAGTAAAAGTGTCTCTGCGTCGAATGGATTGTTTTGAAAATAATTGTAGAACGTAGTTAATTTTTAAATGATCATTTAAATTCAGTATAAATTTCATGGTAATCGGATCTCGGACAAAGATGAAAAGAATTTTTTAGCAAATTGGGTTGGAATTTTGGTTTGAATGTTGGGCATTTCATTTTGATTTTTTTTTGGCTTGCTCTCGTTTCATATGGCTCCTCTCCCTGTGCATAGAGAGAGAGAGGACAGAGTAAGATAAAAAAAAATTGGGAATCGTAAAAAAGGGAGAGAAAGAATAGAGAAAATGATTGCCGACCATCATTTCCTTTGGAGTTTGCCGTTCTTTCTCTTGACTGTTGTAGGAGTCTCGTTGAGAAAATAAACAGGAGAGAGGTGAACGAGAAATATTTCTTGGTGGAGAGATTTTTATGAGGGGCCCAGCTGTCGGGCGGACAAGGAGTCAAAACATGTGCGTCTTTATGGAACAATTTTGGGACACTAAAATTACCCTCCGTTGTTTAATACACACACCAACATCTTTCTTAGCCTTTTGGTCTTTAGCTGGAAAACTTTATTCCGCATTCCCCGTCTGTGGCATGTTCTCTCCCCCTCATATCCCACCATCACCCACAATCTTTATCTTTATCCCTCCCCCACCACCAGTCCCTCCAGGGACTCTCTCTTTCTCTCTCTCTCGAGGTGTTCAGTCCCAAATTTTACCAATTAAACAGTCTCTCCTACAAACAACGACTCATACTCTTTCATCTTCCCTTTTTCTTGGGAGGAGGAATGGCATAAAATGTTGTTATCGTTAGAGAAACATGGGAGAATATCTCACGACTACGGTTAGGCTTGTGCGGTGCCAAATCCCAGAAGCCCCCCAAAAAAACACCCGCATAAACAACATTCTTTGATGAGCGCGCGCTCCAATTTTATATACTTTTCTCTCTCTATCAAATCCACCTTTTTTAGTCTAAAGACTTTCTATCCTGCACATTGGTTGGGTCCACTGTTTTTTTTGTCTTTGCATTGCCGACAGGGGAGAAATTTTTATGTCTCTACGGTGCATTGATTACAGTTTATGCCAGTTTTCCTGTCTTTTAAATAAAGTCAGCTTTTGAGAGAAAATATTTTTTTATTTTTGGGATGAATGAGATTAATTTTGAATTATTTTCATAAATTAATTCAACCTAGCCGTCTGTAAAGTTTCTCTAAAATTTATAGATTCCCCGCTGAGATCATGTTCATCAAACGGCGTTCAAGTTGAAACAATTTATTTTCTGAAAATAATTTTTTATGAAATAATTTGTTCCATTTTAACGCCACTCGATAAACTTGACGCTCAAATGCAAAGTACATTTTTAAAGTTAATAATTCAGTTAAAACATTTAATGTGATTGGTAGAGAAACGATAAAATCGACAATTAAAATGCAAAAATTAAAATTATTCCACTGTTTTAACAGTGTTCTGTTTTCCAGGGCATGGCGGGATCTTCTCTCCACTGATGCACCAACCTTGGTTTGACCCTGCAGCCGCCTACATGGCCTACAACTGGGAATGTCTCCGTCGTCAAGAGGCCGTCTCAGCCAATTTACCTTACAAGGTCAACCATCTTCATCCCTCCCTCGTTCCCCGTGTCTTAACCCCCGAATTGACTCGCTCCCTCCCACCTGGCTCCGGCGGGAGTAGTGGCTCTGTCTCAGGCGGGCCGGAATTCTCACCTTTTCATTTATCACCAAATCTTCAAAACCCGCCAGCACCCCCCTCCTCCACCAGTGGACCATCTCCTCATTCCCTCATGCCTCCATCACAATTAACTCCGAATGGTGGAAATAATTCGAGAATGGAGATTCAACCAATTCACCTCACCCCACCTTTACCCCCACAGCCATCTTCTATTCCAAATCATTTGTCAAGTTTACATCAAAATGGGCACAATGTCAACAATCGAAAAGGCAAGGAGGTCAAGGGACTGAGGGAGCATCATAATAATAAGAATAATGTAAATGAAAATAATTCCCTTAAATTAGAAATCAAGTCGGCCTTTCAACAAGTCAAACCCAAACACTCAATTCGGAGTTTACATAATTCACCCCCTCCCGAAAATAATAATTCGAATTCTCTCATTATTCCCACCTCAACTGTCACTTCCAGTGCTCCCAAGGGTGTCTGGAGACCTTATTAAAATTTCGATAGTTTTATTTTTTATTTTATTCAAATCGCCCATCGTTTTTTTTAAACGTAAACGCAAAAATCTTGTTGGCTGGCGGGAGGGGATTAAATTCTATGAACGGCGTTGAACTCAATTTCTTTTAAAATAATTTTTTTGTTTTTGTAAAACATTTTAAATATTTTAATCATTTAAAAAAAATGTTTTTAAATTTTCAAAACGAGTCAAAAAAAGCCAATCAATCAGTTAATTACAAAGATATACGATTTTTTTAAAATTAGGGTTAAATTGTACACTTTCTTGTATACAAATTAATTAATTTTCTGACAATTTATTTTAATTTAAATATAAGACAATTTTTATTATTTTACAATTAAATTAATTTAGTATTTTTTTGAAAAGAATGTTAATAATTAACATTAGATACTACTAATAATTATGATTAGTGGTATTAAATTCGCCATTTTTTGTGGTTTTAGTATTTTCGCAAAAGCAATCCCAATAAAAACATTTTGGTTTGTTAATTTATTTTAAAAACTAGAATTAAAAAAAACAATAATCAGTCGACTATAAATAAAATATCGATAGTTTAAATTAAAATTATTTAATTATAAAAAAACACGAAAAAGTTTGTAGTTTCAATTTTGAAGGGGGGAGAAAATGGGGGATACTAATTAATATTAAAAATAATTAAAGTATAAAATTAAGGATAGTAGTGGATAGTTACAAAGTGCCATAAAATGAAGTATTATGAAACTTAAATATATTAATAATATATTAAAATATTTAAATAGAATTAAATTTTGAGAGCAATTTAAAAATTTACTCTTTATACAATTTGTTGTACATTCATCAAAAAAAAAGACAAAAAATATTAAATTATGTCAATGTTGAATGTTTCAAAAGAGAGAGAGAGAGAATTAAAGAAAATATAACTTTGATTTTTTATTAATTTTAATTGTTCATTTTAATTATTTTACATGATAAGACAACTACTTCGTCCAGAACACCAAGCCCGACTACATTCACAAAATGTGCACCAACTAAAACGTACAAGCTGAACGGCGTCCAAGTTGTAAAAATAAAAATAATTCCAAGTAAATATTTTTAATGTTTCCCAATAATTCCGGGAAATAAAAAAAAAGACTGGAGGCAGGTTAAATTAACTAACTACAAGAAATTTGTCAAGAGGGAGAGAGAAAGGGGGACAAACCCAAGACTTGTGGGGAAAACTTTTTAATGAAGCCTTTCTCTCTTCACCTACAATCCAAACTTTTTAGCCACATCTTTCCACTTGACTTTCTCCTCAAAATGATGAGAATTGTTCACAAAAAAAAAATAAATTGAATTCTATTTTTTCTCAAAATCCTAGAAATGTGATACCCCATGAAAAAAATATTCTTGTGTCATGCAAAAAATTGGAAAATTGTCATTGTCTGAATTTAAAAGAGAGAAGGGATATATTGGGTATGATAAATGAATTTAAAAATGAATAGAATTAAAAAAACTTCCCCTCCAAGGCAGCAGCAGCCCCCGTCTCCCAGAGAGAGAGGGGACAAAGAAGAGATTTGTAAATTGATTCCTGGTCAAGGAAGGAATTTAATTTCACCGAGAACATAATTGATCCAGGATAAAAGGGAGAGTGAGGCGTGAGGAATGGATGACCATCCGTTTCTTTTTTTATCCAACATATGGCTGTATTACATAACAATAGTCCAAAAATCTCATCTTGCATTCTCAATCTTTTTCATTTTCTGCATATCCCCTATTGTTAAATCTCTACACACAATTTTAGTTTAAATCTAACCAACTTTAACGCCGCTCGTAATAAAAACACGTCCTGTTGCCAACTAAAATCAAAAGTTTCGTTAAACTCTGCTTCCGTTTGATGACGAGAAATGTATTAAATGTGGAGAAAGTTAAATATAGAATTTAAATTAAAATGGAGGTTGACAGTTGAATGAGAAGGAGGAAGAAATAATGGGGAGGATTCTATACCGATTTGAGTGGCAGACTTACACCAATAAATGGGGGAGAACTTCGGGGTCACATTATTACATGTCGTCATCACCCCTCTGAGAGGGAAAAAAAAGTCTTTATGGTTCACTAGTCGAAGTGACAACTGACAAGAGAGGTTCAACCTGATTATCTCAGATAATGGAACCCCTCCCCTCTCTCCATTTCCCCATATAAAAAGGGCCACAGATAGACTTATACCATATCAAGCAAAAAAAAACTAGAGCTCTCTCTCGCTCTCTGTTCAATGCTAAACGAATTTTCTTTCTATTTCATTGCCCCTGTGAAAGCCAAAGGGTGAAAGTCTATCTCTCTCTCCCACTTTATTTTGACCGTGACGTCATCCTTTTTTATATTACAAATTTTGTAAATATTTTTAAAATTACAACTAAAACTTTGAAAAAACCCTTTTGTCCATGAACCCGAGCTGTTACCTAGTGGCCAGTGCAGAATGGGAATGGTTGGTGATCGGCGTCAAAGTGGAGGAATTAATTGGAAGATGAATTGAGAAATGAGAATGTACGAAGGGTCTGTAGGATCGTCATCCCTTGGAGAAGTGTGATAAGGATGGGATAAAATAAATGATGAGGGATGGGGGTGAAAGAGTGTGGGCTTGCATGTGATGTTTGGGGAGAACCACTAACGAACAACAGCCAGGGAGGGTTCCATCAGACTCAGAGTTTCGGGGCCATGGGGTGAAGAGTTGAAATTGGAAATTCAGAAATTCACCATCTGTTCCATCAATAAATACACTTTCTCACTATCCATCTATTTTATTTTATCATCCTCACTATTTTATCAATATTATTTTTAATCTAATTTAAGACTTCATTGCAATTTACTTAAAAAGGAGTGTTATTAAGGAGACACTACCTTCTGCTAGTTGGCAACAAAACTAGAGAAAGAACACAAAGCGGCGTTGAAATGGCACAAAAAATCCGAATTTCAAATTGTATTTATTTTGCATATAAAAATTAAAGGAATAAAATTGTCGCGAGAACCAAGGGTGACTGCTGTCACTTAATTAAAAGAGATGTCAAACTGAAATTCAAAGGAGAGAGAGAGAGGGCTCTATGGTTTAATCGATTAATGGAAATGAGAGACGAGAGAGAGAAAAAAAAATGAATGAGGACGGTTGGATGAATAAAAGGTTCGTGTATTCGATTAGCTACTGGGTTGCAGTGTACCACAGTGGCCAAAAATTTAGATTTGAGATTTTTCACCCTCCCTCTTCTCCCTAGCCCATTGATACATGTACAAACACCACATTCTCATCCCTTCTCTCTCTGACCCCTTCTTTATCCCAGACTGTCTCATTTTGTATACCATTGGGAGTATTGGCATCACTATATTGGGATTCAATCCCTTTTTTTCCTACGGGAATATTTTTCTGTGTTATGAAACTTGTGAATTTATCTTTTTTTATTTCAATTCCAACTACAAAGACTATTTCAAAATTATTTTAAAACATTTTGAATTTTTTTAGACTTGGACGCCGATTATGTGATAAAATCATGTAACAGCATTTTCGTGGCTGTAGGTATATTCGAGGGAATCATTTTAGTGCGTAAAAAATTGTTAAATTAAATGGGTCTCTGTTTTTCAACGAGAATTGTAACTAAAGAGAGATTCTCAATAAAATTGCCACCAAGCTCAAAGTTCCTTCTACAGCGCTCTCTCTGGGACAAAACGTGAACGAAATCTTTACAAAGATTTTTTGCAACGCAAAACGCAACAAAGATTTTCATGGACATTCAAAGCTCTAAATTATTTTAATCGTCAACACAATATTCCCAATGATACTCTCACTCATAATGCATCGAAAAAAATCAACTGGAACGATGAGTGGCGTCGAAGATACACTAAAAATAATTTAATTTTTAAATGCACAAAATTCATTTTAAATAAACTTTTATTTCAAAATAAAATATAAAGTGTTAAAATTAAATACAAACTTTTAATTATTTTGTACATATTTAAATATATTTGTCTCCGTTTTACATGTCACATCCAAAGCTACTAGAATCCGTGACAGAATTAATATCAGAGGAAGTATCCATGACCATATAAGACGCCGTCTGAGCACCACTCGCAACAATTGCCGTATCATTTGGTGACCAAGAATTAATCCTTTTCTCCCCATCCGAATCCATTGAAGAAAAACAGGCACCCATTTTTAATTGACTGTAAAATTAATATTTAAATTAATTCACTTTAACCCACTTTTTAAAATACACCAAACAAATATTAAAAATTTACCCTTTTGCCCTTTTCCTTTGAAAAATGATTTTTGCCAACTACAAATTATTAAGACAAGTTTATCATGGAAAATAAAAAGTAAACTGATTTAATCAACTAAATTAATTTCAGGAAAATGAACAAAAAAAATCACATGCTAAACTTTAATGATGGGAGCAGATTCTACCATTTTTTAAAAAACTTTGTTCACGTGAATATAATAGTGTGTAAATGTAGAGGCCTTATTGATTTTACCTTGAAAGTAAAAAATGTGGTAGATAATGTATCCACTATAAATTGTTAAATTAAATCTTTATGATTTTTTTGTACTGCAATTCCACGAGAACTGGAGAGACATTAAAACAAGTTTTTTTTGCAAATTTTGGCATACATTTATTATGTACCTAATCTGCGCAAAAGAAAAAAAACTTTTACTAATTCTTGGGGAGCATCAAGGCTGTGTACAATGAATGGGAGATGCTCCCTTATGAATAAAATGTTGGTGCCTACAATCGTGCATTGACTTGAGGAACCGGATTTGTGACGTCAATTGTTTGTGTGCGAAAAACGTGGAAATTTGCATTTAATTTTTTGGCTAAACAATATCCCAGTCACGTGCTCCGTTCCACGCCGTTCAGCTTATTTTGTCGCCACTTTTATTATTCTCCAATGTGAAGGAGCATGGTAGGAGGTTACTTTTTTGTTATTTAGTTAATTTAAAATAATTTTTATTACTGGTAACTTCAGTTGTACAAAATAATATTCAGTTAATTATTATTAAAATTAGCCACATTCACCACAACCTCCTGACTCCCCTCCGCCTCCGGATTCACCTCCACCAGAAAAACCGCCAGAGTCGCCTCCTCCCCAACTGGAACCACGATCATGACCTCCTCCCCAACTTGAGCCATAGTCTTGACCTCCACCAGGCTTGCAATCTGGCGGGTAGCTTCCACCACCATCGTTGAAATAATAAGGCAAATGACCTGAGTAACGTGGTGACTTGAATCTGGAACTTTTAATTTTGATTGGCTTATAAACTTTATGTGTTGAACCGCTTGGTTTTAATGAGACTAGTTCCTTGACCACCTTAAAGACTTGCCTTCTCTCTTTGGATTTCTCCGGTTTTGTAAAGTCAGCTGACTGTACACCACCCATTTTGAGTTAAATTGGACAATTAAATTGACAAATCTAAATCAAGTGAATAACAACGATTTAAAAATTAATAGAATGGAATTCAATTTAATTAATTTTTACAATTTTTTGTACAAATTGTACCTTTGGTTGAGATTTGTGATGATATGTAGCGAATATAATTTTAGTTGGAGACTGTCAGATGATTAGAATGAATTTTAAATTTATATGCAATTTTTGTTGCACATTTTGTGCAAAATTAAGCATAGTAAGGCAAAAGAGGTAAGGCTTGTGACGTAGTCACTAAAAGTGCATTCAAGACCCCCACAGATTACAGATGAAATGATGTAACTAAACTTTACCTGGAATTCAAAAAAATTATTGCAGTTTACAAAAAAAACTGGTTCTTACTTTTTTTTTGCTGATTAAGAACAAGTTTTGTTTATTGTAAGACTAAATATATTTTGTCTGGATGAAATTACATGGAACTAATTAGTCTTTCCAGTCTTTCCATTTAATTTTGTGGCTAAAAAACATCCCACTCACGTCCTCCGTTTCGACGCCGCTCAGCTTATTTTGTCGCTAATTATTCTCAAAACTTAAAAAGTTTTGTAATAAAGTTTTTAATTTTAGTTAATTTAATACAGAGGTTTAACAACTTTTGTTAAACCTCTATAATTTAATTTTTATTACTGGTAACTTTAGTTGTACAAAATAATACTCAGTTAATTATTATTAAAATTAGTCACATCCACCTCCGGAATCCCCGCCTTCCGATTCCTCTCCTCCAGGATCACCTCCCCCGGTAATGTCAGCCGCATCCTCACTCAGAGCTCCCCGATTCCATTTAGGAATCTTGCAACTCCAACCATGATGGTGACCTCCACTGGGTCAATTAGAAAAGTGACGATCCCCTTTGTCATAATCTTGACCACTTAAATGAATCAAGTACAGCAAATAATCCGAATCACTTGATGACTTGAATTTAGGCAGTGAATTAAACTTTTCAGGTGGGCCATTTGGATCTGAGACAATAAGTCGTGGCTGAAAAAATCCGTTTTTGGATTTCGGGTTTGTAATGTCAGCTGATTGTGCACAACCCATTTTTGATAAATTGGCAAGTCTGAAAAGAGAATGATACAAATTAAAAATTAAATACAAATTCATACAAATTATTGTCAAAATCGTAGAATTTACCTTCTGGTTGAAATAATATTTAGCGAGTTGTTTCAGCATTTAAATTTAGTTGGAGACTGTCAGATGCTTAGAAGAAATTGTGAAGTTATATGCAATTTTTGTTGCACATTCAGTGAAAAAATCAACTGAAAAAAGGTAAGGCTTGTGACGTAGTCCCTCATAAAATTGTATTGAAGGCTCTCCATGAATTACAGGTGAAATGAGGTAACTACATTGAATTCAATCTTGGAATTTTAAAAATAAATCATTTAGTTTGCAAAAAAACTGGTTTTTATAGGGACTAGTTTTGCAGGCTAAATTTATTTTGTCTGGATAAAATTACATGGAACTGTTTAGTCAAATTTGGTGAGGATTGTGTACAAATATCTATTTTGGAGTTTTAATTGGTCAGCTATTTGACATTTATTTTTAAATAGACAAGTCTATTTTCACATTCTGGGAATATTCACAAAAGAATTGCATAGAATACACTAAACGAGTTTTTCTAATATTTGGCAATTTGTACGCCAATTAATTTTTATTTTGGCTCAGCAATCTTACACTGTTAAAACAGTGTCATACGGGGTACATTTCTTCATTAAATGTTGAATAAAAATACATCAACAAATTAAAAGTGAACAGTTTGCAAAAAATACCAATAATTTGCATAACATGAAGGGGGTTTGTTTGATCCTATTTATTTGTTTAGTTTCATTAAATTTACAAAGTGATAACAAAATATGTTTAATTGACAATCATTCTCATATTTTTTTGCAAAGTGTGTCTGACCAAAAGACTCTAAAAAAAATTGGCTACTGTAAATTTTAAAGTATTTTAAAAAACATAATTTCAATTAAAGTTATTTCAATACATACAACTTGCAATTGGCATGTAATTTAATTTTATGTCCTTCTTGTAAAAAAAATAGTCTTTATTTTGTGACGGTTGGACGCCACTTGAATAATTATTGTAAATTTTGGTGTCAACGAGGCAAAGGGTTTAATTTTCAATAGATGTTTGCGAAACTTTTGTACCAAGTTGGGTTGACCGCTAATGTCTTCCAAATGACAATCAAAAATAGCTATCAAAAATGTACATTTCATCACAATTAAATATACAGTGGATAAATATTAATTTTAATTAATAATTAATTTAATACATAATTAATTTAAATTTAATTAAGGTTACCATAGTTAAAAATACCGTAAAAATGTTTTATTTCTAAAACAATTTTTTAATAGTGTCTACGTACTTCCGGTCGCGGTCCCTCCCATCGTAGGCTCTCATTCATCATTTGGCATCCGAGCACTGCACACTGCACTCGCACTCCTCCTCCCCCAAATTGGCAATTTTGCATTTAAATTTACAAGTGAATTAGGCACTTAAAATGTGTTCTTACAACGGTTGTTCCGGGGTAAGACAATTAAATAAATAAAATTAAAATGAAGATGATTTTAATTGTTGGAAATGGTTTGTAGTGTTGTAGCAGTCCCTGTTTCATGTGTGGGGGTTGCATGCCATGGGTGGGCTCAGTTTGTGGGCCACGATCATTTTGCTGTGGCAGTGGTTCCATGTCCACCTTCCGATGTCAATCATCCTCCTCCTGTTCCCCGTAAATACCCCGCCCCCTCCACTTTATAAATCTCAATTAACAAAATTAAATAAATAAATAAAACTTGACAATTTTGTAGATCGGGATGCGGTGGAGGCTGTGGATGTGTCCCGTAATTAAATTAAAATTAATTTCATAATTAAGTAATGACTCTTAAAACTAAATATTTAAATTAATTAATGTAGATCGGGATGCGGATACACGGGATGTGTAGGAGGAGGAAATTGTGGATCTGACGGGTCAAATAGAGGCACGTGGTAATGTCAAATTAGGACTCCAATTAAGAACACATTCTCACCCTCAAAATGTTTCATTCATAAATTAAAATCATCTTGCAAAAAATTTAATTTGATTTGTAAATAAAGTAAAACGCCACAAAAATAGAAAATTTATCATATATTGAATATTTCTTCATTAATTAAAGAGCTAAACCTATAATCAGAAAATTTAATTGTACGTAATTCAAAATAATTAAGCCACTTTTATATTTTTGATTCAATTCCCCTAAAAAAACTTTCTCTCACTGGAGATTGCAGTGAAAGCGGATAAATCAGAGTTTTGAAATTGAGAGGAGGATCATTTTTTAATGAAAATTCTCAAATAAAAAAAAGTCATCTGACAAAGATTGTACACGTAAAAGATAGTCTGATAAAAGGACGTGATTGCCTGCGTGTGATTGTGATTACCAATTGCAGGGTAATTAATTTGTGAATGAGTCTCGATAATTAATTTTAAATTAAATTATTTGGTTTTCTGATAGGGGATAGGAAATTGTGTTTTAATTCATAAGACTGGTTCACGGGCAGAGAAAATAATGGAGATGGCCACGTGGACAGCAAAAGTATTTTAATTTTGTTTGGCCAACACGTGACAAGAAAAAGTTTCAAGGGCCCTGGGGCTGTTCGTTATAGAACTAAAAAATTTCAAAGAAATTCTTGTGACGGACCAACAAGATTGTTTTCATGACAGGTGCTAGGAAAGGTACAAAAGGATCAAAGTCCCTCAAGGACACATCCCATTCCAAAAAATATCACTCGCTTTCAATTCCCTCCATTTTTTCACAAAGCGTCCCTTGACTTCCCTTGCATTTTTGAGGTGCAAGAAAGACATTCTCACTCTGAGAAATCTTTTGTATTTATTCAAAGTTTAACATTAATTTTAATTAAATCTAGTTAACTGGAAAGCAGTTATTTATTTTCCTTATTTTTGCCTCTAAAGTCGTTCTTTGTTAGTCAGAAATAGCGGATATTTTAGAGGCAAAAACAAGGTCAAAGGGGGGTCAAAATAAAAAAAATCAAGGATCAGGTTGAATTGAGGATAAAATTTTCGTCTTTCCTGATTTTTTCAGATTTTTAAAATCAAGTCTTGTTTACATGTATTTTGACCTTTTTACTTAGGAAAAGGTCATTCCAAGGCTCCAGGGTCACTTGGGGGAGGCATTTGAACGAGTGACCTACACCATCGAATTCGCCATATTTTTTTACCCCAAGTAGGGCCTAAATGGGGTCAAAAGCTTCTGACCACTTGCAACATTATCCTTGTTAGTTTCCCTTGTTTTTTAAATTGGGTTTGGCATGGGAAGATATCCATTTCATTTTTTATAAATTGAAATCTTTACTGCCCAAAGTTGATGGATCATGCAACAAAATTATACACAAGACAATTTGAAAGTACATTATTATTATTATGCAACTTTTTTAGTTTATAAATACTCAACAAAAATATTTTTCTTCATTGGAACAGAATCGCTTCAACAGGCGCTGAGATACAAAACGTATGCCTAGTTTATTGGGTTTTCCAAAAGAACCTGCAAAATTGATGGACCAGTATCACTTTGCTGCATTTTTCAATTTTGTCAAGAAAAGAACAGACTTTGTCATTCTTTCATTGTTTTTGTTGGTGGAGAGAGAGTGTGTGTTTTTTGATATAGGCAAACGCCTTTTCGGAATGGAAGCCTATCATTTTTAATGAACTTGA
>JAQIVZ010000317.1:0-78836 GCA_034700945.1 Arrhopalites spinosus
TACCTGCTCTTAATCTTTTAACATGTCGAAACTAGGGAAATAGTGCTCTCATAAGAAACCATGTAGACTGACAATTGAGCACACTGTATAATAAATATATATAAAAATAATAAATGGGCCAACGATTGAGTTCTTGTTTTGATTTATCTCGACTCTAGAGGCTGGGGCCAGAGACCGTAACATTACATCACAGGGCGACAAATGGTAGAAAATAGCCACGTGCCCTGTCATAAATATTGTATCAACACATCATAAAATATATTATTAATGTTATTCTCTAAAATACATTTACAGTTCTTCTTTCTTAGAGTCAAAGAAAAACAAAAAGATTTTTTTTAAACATTAAAATAATTTATCAGATTTGACTCTGTCGGATTTTGTTTCACTACCCACCATCATCATGATGAACTCATTGACTCTTCTACGAGACTCATAAAAATTTTCCATAATATATTACATGCTATACAGATATTTAATGAAAGCCGATAGAAGTTGGCACGATATAAAAAACAGACAATGAGGAGCCCCTTCCATAATTAACTTGTAGATTGCCTCAATAATGAAATTCAATTCAAGACATTGACTAGATTTAATTATGATTTGTACTTGGTGTATGCAGTCACTGACATCGTCATGTTTAAAAATAAGAAGGAATCTGAGTGTGTTAAAACTAAATTTTAAACAAAAATTTTAATATTGTTTAGAATTTTCTCTTATGTTTTGAGTAAAATAAAAAAGCTCATGTAAAAATTATTCGTGTGCTTGAGAGATCTCAGCATGATTTTTATTTGTCAAGATTCAATCAATTTGGGGTGACTTCATATTATTGACCGAACCTTTACACCAGAAATATGAATTTGAACGACATAATTATACATTTTTAAAATTGTGGGTAATGAATAAATATCTTATTTACCTACTATTCATTTATTTTCAGGTTTGATTCGTGTCACATTCACATTCTACTCAACATCTCAACCTGTAGTGAGACTTGAAGCGGCCGCTACCAAATATAAAATTTGCATGAACAAGACGGGTTTTTTGTTCACAAAGAAGGTTAGTTTTTTCCATAATTATTTATACTAATTTATTAAACACTTTGTTTGCCTAAAATTCTGTCATTCGAAATTCGAATCCAAATTGGAATTTCCAATGAATTACCTAAAGATTTACTTGAAATAGTTTAGTAAAAAAATTCACGTTTATTCTCTTTCTTGTTACTGTTGAATCAACAGTGTTGATTCATAATTCTGATTGGTAGAGTTAATCTCAAGTTAGTCTTTGTATCAATTGTTTTTTTGTGCCACCTTTTCATTAGCTTTGCATCTTTGCCTTATAATAATAATTTTATTCAAAGGTCTTCGTCTTATAATATGAGTCATATCATATGACATCATATAACGTACAAAGAATAACTTTTGTTTTCCCAAACTTTGGCACTGAGATGTTGGCACACCCCTTTGGATTTATTTTGAAGATGATCAATTGAAAATCAAAATTTAAATTGTTAGATACATAACGCCACAGACACAGGATCGATGATGTAATGCTTTAAGGTGGGCTTAATTGTATAGAAACCACTTTAGAGACGGCGACGGTTTTCCCATACAGACGGATTTCATTTACTTTTCATTGTACACAATATGAGATCCAAGAACTAAATCTATTGAACAGTGCAAGTAGGGAAAAAAACGACAATTTACAAAATTATTGAGGCGTATTCGTCGGAAGAAACGGAAGCAACTTAATGATTACCAAGTACAAGGGGTCATCTGATACATCCTTAATTTTCCCTATAATGTCCTGTTGGCTTCTTGACAGGTTTTTGTTTCACATGAATACTAAATTATGACGTGAAATGAACCCAAAATAAATTAAAATGTAGAAAATACTTTACTAACAAATAAAATAATGGAATGGTCAATAGAAAACCAACTCTTTTGTTGTTTTCTCTCGTGCATGTAACTCGAGATGCAAATAAAACCTTGGGCAAATCATATTTCCACATTCAGTGTACTAATTGAATGAAAATTAAACCTCAATAATTACAATTTGACATGGTTGTCAGTCTTAGATTACATATATATATATATATAAATTGCATCTGCACAGACATATAAAAATGAAGAGTAACAGATACTATTAAAATAAAAATTGTGTAATTTGATTAATCAGATTATTATCTACTGAGCCAGCAGGTGACTTGATAGTAAACCTTGAAAAAATTATTTTATACATTTCAGAAGAAAAAGAGAGGCAGATGGAGAAGGAAGAAACATTATGGGAATATTGGGAATGAGCATAAACTTGCAGAGTCTCGACGTCAATATAAAAAAGAAAGACATCACAAAAAAAGAAAAATGTCAGAAAAAGATGATTGTGTCTTCCGCTTATATGATTTCGGTATGTTATAATTTACTTTCTTTAACACTTTACATATTTAAGTATTGTTGGATATAAATTATTTTCGTTTTTTTCAGATCTAAACGAGTCGTATCATAGGACAGCAATTTACTCCCTACCCCACTCAAATGCAACGATGGGCCGATTTATTGCTTTTGGACGAGATGGAATGCCACGTGCTTTGAAGAAATCTTTTACTAATTTGAATATTCATGCTCGCATTGGCATGATAATTGTCTTGGATCAAAATCCCAATATTGACCTTATGATTCAAAATACTACATTTAGGGGGAGTAGAAAAAGTAATTGGGCCATTCATCATTGTATTCAAACTCATCGTAAAAAAACTCAAATTTTTGCTAGAAAACGATTTCGACCTGACACACAAAAAAATAATTTATCTAAATTGATTCGACAATGTCGTCGAAAATATCAAACCAGTTTCAAACATGGGAAAAGGAAGAATCCTAGGCAAAATATGAGTCAAAATTCAATGCAAAGAAAAAGAACGGTGATAAATTAGACACAAAAAAATAATATATAGAATATTAAATACATTACTCATATTTATGGATGTTTGTTAATTTTAGCTTTTAATACTTTACATGTTGTAAAGTAAATGCATGTTGCATGAGTAAAATATTTTTCACTGTTTGCTGTTGTATTCTATTCGTTGTATAAACGTATAAAGTACTAAAATAATCCCGAATTCCTTACTTTTTAATGGGCTGGTTGTGTGTGGTGTGACTAATTTAAATTTTGTTTTATGTTCACTGAAAATTTTTCCATGCTTAGACTCTTTATCTAAAGAATCAAAATTTACTAATTTAATCTAACTTATCAAAATACACCTTCAATTGTAATATTTTTATCAAGCCAGAATAAATTGCCAGTAAGCATGCAGTATAAATTATAACTTACTAAATAAAAACCATAAATTATTCTGTGACATTCTATAATGTTTCTAATATTATTCAGTTAGTTTAATGCTAATTAGAATAAATTGGTTTTCTACTGAACATCATTCTCTGTAGACTTCAAATTGAAATCGTACTTTACCTACTTAAAAAGGAACCTCATCTTTGAAAAATTCTAAAAACAAATCAACATGATGACAACTTGTAGGTGATTCATTCATTCGTACATGTTTTCATGAAAAAAACATCAGTCAAAATCATTTATATCATTGTATTTCTTTAATTAATTAAGGCAACCGAAGTAAGGCCGTAGCATGGCTTTGGTTTTTGTTCTGTAGAATTCGAGTATTACTAATTACATAAGTAATTTAGAGGAATGTTTTTAAAATTATTAACCAATGAAATCCATGTCACTAAAATACCATAAACTACAATACTTTTTCATTACAATTTTTTATGTAAAGACTCCTTCATAATAAAAATTGACTATAATGAATCACAAACTAATTAGAATGGAAATCTACAATATCATCCAATACATAATTAATTAATATACTGACTTTTTACTTAGGTACTAGAATACACTGTGTCGTCAGAAAAAAATTCAAACTGACAAACAACTTTCTCCATACAAAATATTTAATAATAATTGTACTGATACAATCGAATTTCAATAACATAAAACATAAATTATGTCCGAGTAGTAGGTACTTGATAAAGCTACTTTATGTTTTAGGTTAACAAATTTTAAAAAAAATCACTTCAAAGTATCTAAGTTTCGCAAAAATACTAGAGTATACTTGGGTTACATAATAATGAGTACATAATATTGAGTGAGAAACTCAAAAAACTTGCACTGCTTGACTAAAATGTCTTTGATTAATACTAATATCATTAAAAATTAAAATGAATGAACATCATAATATGATATTCAAGCCATTCATCAATACTTTTTCACCGTGTTAAAATAAATCAACAGTGTGAACGTATAACTTTAAGTACAATATAAGAACTTGTTTTACAAATTACATTGAATGTGTATTGGTTTTTATGTAAGTAGTTTATCGATAATAACGAATGATAAATAACAGTTCTAATATTTTATACTCACTTAATTTCAAATTTAATTTCTCTCGATTTTCTTAATTCCAGGGCAAGTTTGTATCCCAGTTCAGGTCTTCGATCTCTTCCTTGAACCATTGCTTTCACCTAAATAGAAAAAAAAGTACGCCTCTTGTCAACATTATATAAGATAAAGCAGAAATTTAGCTTTGAAAAAGTAGTATTGATTGACAATCCTACAAAAAGGTTTACAAATTTACATTTTCACTCTGGATTACTACTCCATGTTCATCTTTCAACTTTGATTGTGTTGCTTCAATGTCTTCTACGCGAATTCCGCGTGATGCGTCTTCTATTAGTATAGTTCGGTAGCCCAATTCTAATGCATGAAAGGCTGTTGCTCCTTTTTTGCAAAAAAAATTGACAAATATTGAAACATTTAATTCTATATAATTGAAATTTTGATTACTTAATTAATCTAAAATATAAATTCTCAAATAATAAGCTGAAATCTGTCATTCTGTATAAAAAAAATTATAAGCGAATGAATAATTTTTAGAAATCCATCCATGGCCATTTAATTTCGTCTCAATATCTTTATCTAATATATGTACAAAGATGTACACAAAAATCAAGGAAAGAATGGCATGAACGATGCAAATTTTGCTTTTGCCATGTCTTGTAAATATTTGTGCGCAGGAATGTACATATAATTTGAGCAGTAGCTCAACACTGCAAATAAAATTGACGAAAAATTTAGTCGATAAAAACACTATTGGATTTCAGTCAAAAATGAAAAGAAAGAATCCAATTTGCTATTATAATACTCCAAAGTGCTCCCACATTTTTGTATACATGTGTACAAATATGCGAGCGCGCGTGTGAAATGATTCCTGATCAATACACATACGCTTTTATCCTCCCAAAAGTGTCAATTAACTAGAAATATCTATTAGACGTGAGAGTATTGTACCACCTTTGACATTTTCCTCAATTGACTGTAAAATTACTATTTCTATTCTTAGCTCTCCACATCTAAAAAAAACAACTCCAAATGGAGAAAAAAGTATTTTTTTGGCTTTGTTTGTTGACGTGACTTACCAACACAGACGTCATATGCTAAGCCACAAATGTAACAATCTGTGACGCCTTTGTTCTTTAACTCAGTCACTAAGGGTGTTGCAGCTTGCTCCATTTTATTATGACCCAAATTATCCCAGAATGCAGAGTATGAGTCTACGTCTGGATTTGTTCCTTTATAAATGAAGGGACTTCCTTCAGCAACCTACAACATCAATTACATCAAGTTTTTAATGAATGGAAAGCTCAAAATAAATATTTTTCCCTTTCTAGACAATTCTTGAACCACACTTGAAAGTACAATAAAAATACCTATCCTAGAATTCACATTCAATGTACCTTGAGATTTTCATGCAGTTTAGCCCCCCAACTGTTCTGAACGCAATGGCGAGGCCATAATTTTTGTACGATTGGAGTTGACCCTTCAAAAACTGAGTTAAACAAACAAAAAAAATTTTTTATTCTATTGTTTGATGACAAATGTGCCATATTATATTTCTGGTGCTATATTTATTGAGGATTTAATGACTTTCTCACCTACAGTACTGAAAAGTGTGGCATCCTCTAAATTTTGAATCTAGACAGAGGCATAAAATAAATGACATTAGTTTTCCCATATATTAAACTGTTTTATAAGTTACTTTTGTACTCCAAATAATTTATTTAACGTACTTCACTAGATTCATGGAATTTTCGTTGGGAAGCATTGTCCTGTCAAATTAAAATATAATTAATTAGTAACAAGTCGAACATTATTCTTTTTTAGAAAAACAAAATTACATAAAAGAAATTCGTACCACAAAAGACACATGATTCTCAGGATGCCAATCCAAGGAATAGTACACACAATCGAATTCGACCGTGTCCAGCAGATGATTGATTGGCATTACTACCTATTGAACACACAAAAAAAGTCATCATTTTTATGTAATTATTTTATTGAGTAAATTTATTCACAATGTACATAGGTAGAATATTGATATTCTTTAAAAATGCAATTTAATTTTATAACACTTTACTTCTGCTCCATCATGTTGAGCAGGACAATTTGAAACGGAGAGTGAGCCACTGATGAAATCGTTTTGTACGTCCACCACTATAAAGGCACTCACTGGACGAACTATCTGTAATAGAAATACACAAAAAAAACAAGTCCATAAATTTCGATCAAAACAGTTGGTAGCTTTCTCATCATAGTCAAATGAATCAGTCTATATTTACACCACGACTGGACAACAATAAATATCCGCGTAAATATTTTAGGCCACTTTTTTTGTAGGTTCATAAATATAACCTTCAATTCTGAGAAAGCAAAAAAATCAAAATTATCATCTAGCAAAACAAGTTTAAAAATTATTTTAGATAGTAAATAAAAACTACTCATTATAAGGCTGAATATTCATACATTTTGTCCCATTAGAATCAAGAGAAAAAAACAGAGAATTTTTTATATATAGAATTTTGTTTCCGTACAAAACTTTCACCTAGTGTAAAAAAAGTTACTTTGAGCCAAACTTTATGGGGTGGTGAAATGTCAGTCAAATCAATAGGTAACTCAAAGAAACTAAAATGAAATTTAATTATACGTCACCCAGTTATACGTCATCCATAATGGTCAGAGACTAGATTACTTTAGAAACCCCCCAAAAATGGCATGAAAAAAGCACATCTTCAATTCTGGTTACACACTTTGAGCTAAGAGAAAGCAATAATAGTATTATGTGTATGTATGTACACATGGAGTGTCTATATTCGTGTTCACATTTATATCATGAGCCATTTTTATTCCTTGTGGCACTGACTCCCACGGAAATACTTGAGATGGTAAATACTAAAACATATGGAGACAAAAGAATTGACTGGGTGACGATCATAAATCACTACAACCTCCCCATTTCATCTTCCTTGTACCTCTAGTCTACACAAACAAAGTAGTGACCATATTGTCTCATGCCTACATAACACAGCTACCGTATTATTGTGTATACTTTCTACTACAACAAACCATGTACAAAAAAAACTAGAGAATTGTACATGCCAAAACTTCCAACATCGATTTACTTTTCTCAATACATATTCGTTTGTACAAATTTTACTCACCTTTTTAATCCACTGGTGCCAGCAGAGTTTGAATTCATTTGCATCTATTCTTCCATCCTAAAAAAAGTCAAGAAAAATTTACTATAATGTACACACAACAAAAAATTTCTGCAAATTACATAACTATATTTATATTCCTACGGTCAACTTTTTTTTAAGGGAGAGTCTTTGTTGTAGTATTTAGTAGAAGGTTAGTACTATTTTTGTTGTTTGTTCATGCTGTTACATGGTTTGCTCATATTTTATTGTCCACGAAAAAACTATATAAAGGATCAAACATAATGTCAATAGGTTTGACTCAATATATGTATTTTCACTGTTTTTTTTTGTGTCATTCGTGGCCATTTGAACACTTCCTGTTTGTTCATTATTCTCCCAGAATATTTCCTAGTACTCACATTCACAAAATAAAATTGAACTAAGAAAGAATGAAGAGAACAAAAGAAGGCATTTCATAGATTTACTCAATGAGGATCAAAAATTTTGTACATCAGTACTAAACTTATATTGTATCAATGTATGTACATTATTTCATTCAACTTGTTCTCTATATACTGGCTAAAAAAACAATCGACTCTTGTATCTAAGAAATTCAATAGCATGAAGCCTATACATACATATATATGTATATCATTCTTAAAAATTTTAAAAACGAAACAAATTTTTTTTGAAAATTTGTAACAATGCCGTCTTTTTTCTACAATTAAAAAAATTATAAAAAAACAAACCTTATTGATATCAAAACAGTCAAACATGTCCCGTAGTCGTTTTGCATCAATTGGATATGGTTCATCTTCCTCATTTCGAAACAAAGCTCTGCCTATAAAAAGGTTAAGAGGTTATCAAGTCAAAACACATGTCATGTTCGTTTTAGTTTCGGGGAAAAACTTGAGGACCTCAAGCTGAGGTTACTTACATAGTTCCCCAAATTCTGCCGTGTCCAAAAAACCGTTACTGTAATAAATAAAATACGAATAGTAAGACAATGGTCTACTTTTAATTAGAGAAGACCAAAAAAGGAGGGGGTTGAAAAAAAACTATAAAAGTACTACATATAAAACTATAGATTTCTAAATAGCTTCATACAAACTAGATATGTAGATTATAATGTCTCATTCCTATAATTAGATGTTGATAGCACACTCGTATACACGGCAGGGATATTGATTTTCATTGCAACTTTATTCAGATACGCTGGTGTGGAAAAGCTATTTCACGGTTATCGCTGCTCTGACGATAAATCCAAAATGTCTAGCGTTTAGTCATCACATTCACTTTCTAACCGTCTTTGTACTATTGTATCTCACAAATAAACATTTATTTTCCATGCTTTAACATGAAAAAATTACATGATGGTCAGGAAAAAATGACGAAATCACAAACATTTATTAAAAATGTTGCTGTTTCCCCATCAAATGTCAAGTAAGGGAGAAAACGAGTCATACATATCAATTTCTTCACCCCTAAATTTGATTTCCAGAAGTACAAACTCAAGAATAAGTAATGAAGGGCGCTGTGACAATCAATGAAACTATTTTAAAAATAAAACTATTAGTTAATGAGGCTAGTTTTCTTTTGCCATGCAATTATTTTCTAAAATGTTGTCCGTCATTTACTATCTATATAATATAAGAAATGTTTTCTATACTTTGTAAATTTTCTCGTTCGTGACTCAAGGTTAAATTCAAGTTACGACTAATAGACATATCAAGATATCTATCCGTTCAGAGTATAACAATCTTGCTCAGCATGAACCGACAGCATCCCTTGCCTCTTTTGTCCCTTTATTCGTTTTCCCGAACAGAAAAAACTTGTCTAAAACAGTATGCAAAAGTGAAGATAAATGTGACCCCGACTACGAACTATTAACCTTCTTTTCCCAAATTTTAAACTCGTGCAAATATTCACAGACATGGGTAAATACAGATGAGGAGCCTATCATTATGCAGTGTCGGTGCGGAAGTACTAATACAACTGAAAATTGCAATTAATTACTGTACACGTGTATTTTATGATTATTGCTATTTGTCAAAATCAATGCAAGTGTAAAAGAAGAAAATCATGGAATGCACATTTTATAATGATAATCTAGCAAAAGTACCGTATATCTTGAAATTCCGGTCTGTAATAGTGGCCGGGTATTTTCCCCCATTTTAACTATTGTATAGTTGTATAGTATTTTAAAGGCCTTGTATATTCTAATAGTAGACCGGGTCACCAAAAAATGAACCAAAGTCGTAAGAGACCCGGTCTTTTAATTCAAGGTATACGGTAGTAGTTTAGTTGCAGTAGAATAACGACATGACCTTACTGGAGCCATGCATGTAAATTGTCCATTGTATACACCCCCTCCCGATTAACAATACTAAAACTTTTCCCATTAATTCCACATATTATAGACAAAATTTCTAACATCCTTGAGACAGTCATATTTGTTTTCCCACTGTCATTCCAGGCACAACCTTGACTGTTATACATATGTAATATGTACGTGTCAAATGCGCATTTTCCTGTTTTTATACTGACCCACAGAAGGGCATGACACCCTAAAAGGTTAAAGGGCTGTCTGTTAAGTACTAGTAAGAAGATGACCTTTACGTGTGTCAAGGAGAAGAGTAGTAAATTAAATAGTAAAATAATAGTTGTGCGTGGCATTATCACTGGAATTAAATTTTATTTTAAAAAACTACTCGCTAACATCAAACACCTGCATGCACAAGACAATGAGATAAAAGATCAGCCCTTTTTTGTCCATTGTAAACCTACGCTTGGCTGGAACCTTTCTCATGCTTTGAGGTACACATTTTATTCTGAATTTAATTGCTGGTTCTGAGTAGTAAAACTAGTCATGGACAGTCGACTACGTTTTAAAAAAAACTTGCATGCAATCTCTTCCAATTAAGAAGTGAGTAAAAAAATGCGCATCCGAGTCGCAAAATAATATTCCCAGGTAAATGAAGAACACAAAAATACAAAGTAAATGTCTCAAGTTTTAGAGCTTCTCCATGAAAAAGTACATAGCAAAATATTTTAAGGAATGGATGATGAGGAATGAAAAACAAGCTAAAAATTTTAAGTTAGAAATGTTTTTTAAAAATACAAATAACAAGTTTTATAAAAAGAAAAAATTAGGCAAAGACATTAGTGACAAAAAAATCAAGTAAAAGACTTTAAGGTGAAATTATTGTTGGAGGAACATTACAATTTTTTAGTGTAGAATTAACATGGGGTTCTGAGCAATGTTGATGTTACAAATTATAGTCTCTTTTCGTTGGACATGATACATGAGTGTATAAATAAAGCTGTGAGCGTGCCGAGTTGATTCGATGTTTGTAACAAACAGGTAAAAATGAATGTATACACACCAAAATAAATCGATAGATTTACCCAGATAAGTTAATAGGAATGAGAAAAGTTGTCTTCACCTTGTGTGTGAATCAGAACAAATATAATACACACATATTATAAAAGCCACTGAAATGTTCACATAAGTAGCGCTATACAATATTTTATATCCATCCATACAGTCCACTCAGTAATGGCTAATCCACACCCAAATCTATCGACTTTTATTTTCCAAGATTTTCGATTTAGAACCAAGATGATGTACATTAGTTAAATAATTGACACTAAACATGAACCATTGTAATAGTTTATATGCCTCATGTTATTTACTTTTTCTTGTAGATAAGTGACAAGACGGCAAATGAACCTCGGATGATGAGAAATTGGACTGCAGAAAGCTTTGTATCATCAAATAGTAGTACAAGTTGGTACGTATATACTTAAAAACTCTTGCTGACTTTAATTGTAAACCTAACAGCGGTAATTAGCGATTTAAAAGGTATTGACAAAAGTAAACATTGAGATTTTTCCTGGGCCATTATTTGCCACGTTATCTATAGACTATAGTGATTTTCCTATTAAAGCGACAATGATGCACCAACTCAGACCCAATTCTTAAAGCTCCTTGTTATTATTGAAACTTAATGTACACTATAATGAAAGTAGATAATTAAATTATCATAATTTAAATAAAACAAATGTACTAAAATTTATAAGATGTAAGGGCAGATGGCTATATATTGTCTTGACATGATGAATTATTATAAAGTAGATATTTAATTAACCCCTTTACAATGTAAAAGTGTGTAACTACAATAAGAACAAACCACTAAGCAACAAAACTGTCACCCTGTAGTATTTTTGCAAGAAAGAGCGAACATGTTCAATACACAATTGACAATTAGACTTGAGAAAGTAGAAAGTACAGTGAAAGTTTCTGTATATGCATTGAACGAGTCTAAAATTTAGTCTTGATTAATTAATAACACCTATGTTACTTTTTTATAACCTGTTCAAGTCGAGCTGAAAATTTCAAAAAAATAGACTTACTGATTCAAGTCGAAGGCTTCAAAACAATTCTCCATGGAAGGGTCAGCGGCAGTGCGCGAGAAGATTGCTTGAGGTTCGCTATCAATGGAACCGTTGACTCGAGTAGTGGCCATCGTCAACTAAAGCCCGAGATTTTAAAAATGAATAGATTTATACCTGAAAATCAACACGAAAAACATGTGGAGCATGAGTAGTGATAGAGTTGAACACGTGAGAATTCTTTTGGTCTCATGCCAATACTATGTCCTTATTAATGCCTCTTCTTTTGCATACTTTTGTACAGCTATGCCCATCTCCTATATGTTTATACTGTAATACTTTATATACCAAATAATTGTCGGCCCAATCTTTTTCCACTTTTCTGAAAACTTTTGACTGAATTCTTTAGGGATGCCACTATTAACTATTTGTACATGTATGTATGTGTACACCAGACCTTCCTTAAGTGTCTAACCTTTAATTGTGATTATAATATGTTGAACACATGTGTTGTAAATTTAAAAAAAAGAAGTGTACATCGTTTCCCATGAACCTAAATTTAGTCAACAAAATAAACTGACCGATTGAAATTCAGACACTGAATGTACATACTTTATAAAACTTTTTTCCTTTTGTTCCCTTTCACTCGTAACATGTGTGTTCGCAACAAACTTTCTTTATACCTTTTGACTTTTGTAAATGTCTAGAATAATGTCCAGAATAAATATCATGAATACTTACTTGATGGAGAGTTTTCTCAGGATAGCTTACAAGTATTATAATAACTGTCGTGTATAAAAAAGGTCGTCGGTCAACTAGTTTACAATGTCCAAAACTTTGAAATCGAGGTGAACAAGATTAAAGGGTGGGACTTTGAACAAGTCTTTAGTAGCCTACAAAGGAATTGACATTTCCAAGTTAGTTCACAAACACATATGGAAGGCTTAATAATGTTAACCAATTTTAGTGCAGAGAAAAAAACTCACTGAGAACACTAGAATAAAATATTTTATTCTCGTGCCTGTCAAGTGTTTTTGCTGTTTTTGTAACGTTTTCAAATTGTTTTTGTTACCGCTACAAAAAAACAATATCTACTGTGTGACTAGTACATATGATGTAGATTAAATAAAAATGATGACAACTCCGTAAAGGCCACTTCCAGTGTTTTTTTAGTCATCACCTTGTTTATTTGTACTATTAATAATTACTTCGTTGGTTACATCAGTTATTTGTTGGACAATTTAAATATGAACAACTTAGCCAATTAGCCAATTAATTGTACAGTACATAACAATGTAAGTATTACGCATGCAGATTCTATTCACATCAACATTTATTGTGATGTTTACACCGTGGAAAATGAATATTTTAAAACATTCAAGTCATTAAATAAAACAAAGGTGGAAAGAAGACAAGAAAAAAAATATATGTAAATATTTATATAGCGCAATTGGCTCCTACAATGACTTGTAGTTTAAGAAATTGATATTTTTTATCATTTGAAAATAAAAATTTTTGTGAGCTTAGCTTAGCTTTCATAGTAGACCTATATACTTAGACTTGGGTGAGATAAAATGACATGGTCATCAAAGTCATCCATATGTACAAAAATAACCATTTTGTCTTAGAAAAACATAACGTATAGATATCTTTGTATGAGAAAAAAAAATCTACCCAAAGTTCATAAAATGATTTGAACGATAATAGCAGCAAATTCTTGGTAACAAACCTCTTTTTTCACACATCTGAGCAGGTAATTCGTGTTAAATCACATTCATTCAAACTTTTATGGCTTTTGCTGTACTCAGTGACAAAAAGTTTTTTCGTGTCATGATCTTTCGGAAAAGGTCAACTTTGCAACTTTCTTGTTCCAATTCCTTTGCTTTCTTATGAGCCCCACGAACAACATCTGTGGGTAGACCAGCAAGGCGAGCAGCATTGAATCCATATGATTTTGGACATGCACCAGGAACCAGTTTGTACAAAAATGTAAGAGTCTCTTCAGTGGGATCATCCTCATTTTCATTCTCCACCATACAGGCCTAAGCAAGTAGAATAGATTCATTTACATTTTTGGTATTATTTCAAATAAAGGAATTTTAAGTGATGACTTTTGAAATTAATTAAGAGTACTTACCATGTGACCCAATTGAATTGATGGTAGTGTTTGCACAGCCTCTACAAGTGTATGATAATGAGTTGAAAAATAACAACGACATCCGAGATTCACGAGACTTCCAGTGACAGCATAAGCAATAGAAGTTCCATCATATGTAGCAGTTCCTCTACCCAACTCGTCCATTAAAACCAAAGAATTTGGAGTAGCATGTTTCAGGATAGAAGCCGTTTCACTCATTTCAACAAAGAAAGTACTTTCACCCTCAGCAATATTATCATTCGCTCCCACACGTGTGAAAATTCGGTCAACGACGCTCAATTCACACTTGGATGCAGGCACAAAAGTTCCCTAATTAATCAAAGTTGGGCAAAAAAATAGTATTGTAAACAAAGAAACAGTATGGACACATTTACAAAATATAAATGTCGTTGTACTTTTTAAAATTTTTAAACAATAAAATTATACTTACAACTTGAGCAAGAACGGTTAGTAAGCCCATCTAAAAAATAAAAAATATAATATTTATTTCAAACTAAAATAAAAAATTATATTTTTCTGTAGACAATAATTTCAGTAAAAAAAACATTAATGAAATTTGAAAAAATACTGACGGTTTTCTCCAATGTAGACTTTCCTCCCATATTAGGTCCGGTCAGAAGAGCAAATACACCATTCTGATCCTCATCATCACTACTAACCGATCCTAATTTTGAACTGTTTGGAATAAATGAATCCTGAGGAACACACGGATGTCGGCCATCAACAACATTAATGAAAGGACTTGCAGCGTACGTAACATTTGGACGACACATATTCTCATGACTAAGAGAATAACGAGCCAGTGATAAAAGAACATCTAGTAAGGCTATACTCTTGACTGCTCGACTCCAAGTGTTACGACTGTAAGACAACACAATAATAATCCATAAATAAGATTGTGTTATACTCAACAATCTCATAAAGACAAATGATAAAGTCACTTTGTTTATAAATTATGCATCCTTTGCGTACATAAACGTTAAACTTGTACTTACTGAGAATCAATTTTTTCGAAAACTCGGCGCATCAGATCTTTTAAGATAAGTTCACGACTTGCTTCTGCCTTCAACATTCTTTCCAAAAATTCCTTTAGATAAAAATAATGTACATTTTATTAATAAAGAGTTTATTACATGTGTATGTATATTTTTACAAAATGAATAAAGTACAGAAACAAAGTTTTATGTGTACCTTTGTCTTCTTGGTTGTATAACGTTTAAATCCTTTCCTGCTGGAACTGAGAAAAAAATTAACAATTATGAAACAAAAAACAAAATGTGCAAACCTAAACTATACACTGTATAGCAAACTTTTATGAGTTACGAGATGGTTACCTCATCTCGTACGAGTCTGGAACTCGAGTATTTTCAGAAACTTCAATCTGATACCGCTTTTTGTCTGAACCAAACCAGGCCACTTTACACCGCAACTCTTTTCCAATATTCTTCAAGTATGAGTCCGTCTCATTTTGAAGATCTGTCATCCATTGGCAACAAGAATCATATTCTATGTCTGTTCCTTGAGTCGGAATTATTTTGCCATCCTGAGATGCTTTTTTGTGATCAAAACAATTCTGCAATTTCACAAAATTTAATTTGTATGGATACATTAGCTGAATATAAGCATAAGGTGTACTCTACAGTGACAAATTCCGTTCACACTAGTAATCGAGTTCCATAAGGGAATCTTGATGATTCTTATAGCTATGTAAGATGAACGGAATTTTTGGCTGCACAGTATTCGACTACATAAAAAATTGAAAAAAATTCATGAAACTTTTCTACGTTACATCAAAATAATCCAAAAGGCTGTCCAAGGATGGAAAATCCGTTATAATAGTTGACAACAGGGATGAAGAGACAGTAACTTCTGCATCTATTTCAAACAAATGTATGGGTATTAAATTTTAGTCAAGCATGATGAAGTGAAGAAAAAAATACTATGAAACATGAAAGTCAAGTACTTTTGTAAGCATTAATAATCTGAACACAACATTTAAATCCTTTCAGAACGGATATCAAGTCAGCTACTTTTTTCTTTGAGTATTTAGTCTCTTCAAAAAAGAAAGCTCTTGAATCAGGGTGATGTTTTCCTCGATGTTCACTTCCCAAAGTGTGTACTCTGGACAGATACAAACACAAATACAATTAATAAAATGTATTGTTTTGTCAAAGATAAACACATAAAAAAGAATAACAAAACTTACTTGCTCATAAGTCTCTCTAAATCAGGTAAGCTTTTGAGAAGTGGTGTGATGACGGTAGTCACATGGGTAAGATTCATGAGTTCCTCGACAGCATCCAATCTCTCAGATATTTGCTCCGGGTTAGCTAAAGGCATGCAAACCCAATGTCGTAAAAGACGTTTCCCAAATAAAGTCGAACAATAATCAAGTTTTGCCAGTAGATTTGTTTCTCCTTGATTAATATCCAAATTTTTCAAAGTTTCAGAGTCCAGTATCTAATTAATTATTGGACAAAAAAACGTAGAGTATTTGTTGATCATGGAGTTGAAATAAAATATATTTAATATCTTGTACCAACCATGTATTGTGGAAAATTTTGTTTGATATCTTCTTTAGCGTCTATCTCTGAATAACTATCCAAAGAATCTAATGGACGGTACATTTCAAAATTCTTCATGGACAACAAATCGAATTCTGAAAGGCACATTTTCAAGTACCATATGACAGCACCAAGACTTCTTATTCCAAGCTCAAATCCCGTTTCCGGTGTCAAACACAAATGGTCATCTACACATGTATAAAATTTTGAAAATTATTTAATTTATAAAGAATTTTATAATAAAATATTTATAAAAAATGCAAGAATAAATGGAATATAGTGTATTGTTGAAATTATGACATGATGGTCAATAACTTTATCAAGTGACGAATCATTTGCTTACACTTTGAAACAAATGGCTTCAAATTGTCTGGAAAAACACTTCGTTCTTGACTTTCATCCCAAAAATATTTTTCTTCATTCAAAGTTTGTAGAGTTGTCTTTTCATTCCAGAATTCTTTTCCTGACACTAAAGTATCCTTCCTCACAGAAGTCATTACATTTAGAAGAGTCTGGATTCCACTGGGTAACTTTGCTCCTTTTTCTAGCAAAATCTTTAGGACAATGAAAAAACATGTATTCAATTGGTTCTATTATACCCATTTGGACAACACACACAGAAAAATTCAAACACCGTAACACATGTTTTACCTGAGAAGGTGTGTAATGAGAGAACACAGTACGGAGTCTTGATGATAACTTGTCATCTTGAAATTGACCAATATGAAATTTTCCAATAGTAGTGTCCACAAAACAAACTCCAACTTCAGATACTCCACCATTTCCTGGCTGTGTCAGTACAATATGCATAATAAAAATGAGCGACCCGCTCAAGACAAATCAATTAATAATACGGTTGAACAAGTTCTAAGTACCTTTTCAATGATAGCATACAAAAATGAAGATTCAGATTTATTAATATCATCCTGGAATGTTGCACAGCGAACACCTGTACACCATAGAAAATGGATAATTAAAAACATGACATAAATAAGTGATTATCTATAATATATTTTGCATAAATTCAAGCCCAAGAAATGAAAAACAAGTGACCCACCTTTCGTTGTCACTTGACAAATTTCTCTGTTGACAACTTTGTCAAATTTAGTTGGTTTCGACACTGCAAATGATTACAATAATCATTGGAAACATTAAACACTGAATGCAGACAATAACAAAGGAATTTGAAAATGATAAAGTTTTACTTGTTTTTAGTCTCTCTGTCATCATGTCTGGAGTTTCAGTCTGTTCAATACGAGCAACTTTGTACCCCTTTTCAACAAGGACAGCAGCAAACTTAGAGTAGGCAATCTCAGGAAAACCACAATGGGCCATCTCACCCCTCATATAGTCAATACCAAGTTCTTGAACTGCAATCACAATAGAAAATAATAAATTGTATCATATTTGTCACTTGAGAAAATTTTGATGATACATACCTGCAGTTACTGCATCCATGTGATAAAGTTCGTAGAATTTTCCAATTTTGAAAAATAACATTGTATCATAATTTTTCGCCTTCATTTCCCACCATTGGCGTACAGCCTAATGTAAATTAGACAAACATGATAATTAAAATCAGATGCTATTGATAAATTATAATCAACAAGTTGGTAGACAACAGCTGAAGAAGAGAGTGAGAAATTATTATTTACCGGTGTGCATTTGTCTTTGAAACTTTGAGGCACATACAAAGTTTTTGGATCATAGTCTGGATTACTGGGTTTTTTTCTTGTCCCATCCATTAAATTTTCTGGTTTTAGGAAATCTAGAGTTGTATGAAGCCATTTACCATCATTGTTGTTCTTCCCTCCTGGGGTTGCGGTCGAAGGAGTTGTAGGCTGTTGACCTGGTGTACGATTTCCACGACTACTCGAAGTGGGAGTAGTGAGCCCTACTTTAGAAGAAGTTGGGGTTCCTGGAGAACACCGATAGGGTTGATTGTTTTTCATTCTGCCAACAACTTTAGAGACTAATGTACCAGCACCTTTTGCTGACGAAACAGGAGTCTTGTTTGAACTTGTGGTCTGCTCATAACAATGTCATGTATAAAATTTTAACCATAAACAGTTGGCATGTGTACAACTAAAAGGATTTAAGTAGACTCACCTTTTTTTTGGCTGCAGATTTTTTACGTGGTACTTCATTGTCAGATGAGGGTGAAGCTTCCTCGGATGATTCAACCAAAGGCTCATCAATTTCAATCTCCTCGGCAGCAGATTCTTCTGATGACGATGCTGAATTTGGTTTGTAGTCATCGTCAGAAAAACCATTTTTGACTCGAGCACCATTCACCTTCTTGATTCCATTGGTCTTGGCAGGTTTTTTACCCTCCTCCATTTCTTCTTCACTAGAGTCATCAATGACTTGAATTCGGCGTCGTTTCTTGGGTTGTGCTAATTTTGGTGAGATTTCTATCTTCACTTCCTTTTCTTCTTCTTCGTCATCGTCTTCATCCATCTCTTCAAACTCATGCCAAAATTTTTCAAGTCTTTTCTTGGGATTGTAAATTAATGCATTGTCTGCAGTTTTACATGCTGCAATCCAAGCACGATCACTTTTTGCAGGGGGAACAGCACCATCATTACTGCCTCCAAAAGCCTTCATATCTCTGAAATAAAAAAACATTATTGTAGATAGAATTACATTTGAAACCATTCTGTATCTTTTTGAGTATTTTGAGCTTACAATTTCCTCATCCAAGCCCTTGTGGGTGGATCATCAAAAAATTGAACATGGTACTCAGTTAGATTTTTACGGTGAAAATCAGTATTTTTGTTCTCTCCACGAACCATTGCTGGCCACCTTAAACCACCATCCAAAACATATTGAAATTAAATTGCTTTTACAAGAGACAGAACCACGTTTTTTTGAAAGAACCTTACCATGGATAGCTTTCCATTTTACACCAAACCAAGTCCCCATCCGTAAAGTCTTTACCAGTAAACAAAGGGGCTAAAATAACAAGAAGAAAGGTTGAATATAACACGCAGGATGACAAAAATGATGATGACAAAATCAAAAAATGTACTTGTTCTTACGTGATGAGCTTTCCGCACGAATTCTTTTTTTACTGCTCTCATTTGTAGCATTTTCATTTGACCGTCGTTTAGGCTCGCTGACACGACTTGACACTGGTGTTTCACCTGACCCTTTAGTCGTTGTCGGTGAGGAGGCAGGAGGTTTACTTGACGAAGATGCCGGAGAAGTGGAGACGGCCCTAGGCGTCCGTTGAAAATAACTAAGAATGGAATTTTGTTTCATTTTGAGTCAAGTTTAACCTTGTCAACCAATGACCCGAAACACAGTGTCAATCCCGACCGAGTCGACAGTTGTTTTGTTGATGACAATTCCGAAAAAATAATGAAAAAAACAATACAAAACTGCAAGTGCCCGAAGTTTCTTTCTTCTTTCAAAGAAGACGAATTCAAAGTGAGTTGGTCGCGGCAAATTCTCTGATTTTGCGTGATAAATTCTGTAAGAAACAAAACTAAACGAGAGAGAAAGAAATTTTTGCAGATTAATTATAGCAACACGGTCAAGCAAATAGAATTAAGTCCTTGTAACGTAATTTTGGCGCAGTTCATTAGTTTTGGTGTCAATTTTACCTAAGTTTCCCTTTGAACAGGTGAGTCTCAACATTGTGAATTTTTCATTTATTATTTTTTACTTTTTTTTCCCAATGATAGCCCATCATATTAGACATTATGGAAAATTAATAATTTATTAAATTACCTTACATTGAAGGTAAATTTGTAGTTGCGTAAATTAAATTTTGATTGCAACGTTTGATACTTTAAACTTGTCTTAAACAAATGCAATTGAATTACAGTAGACATTGAGTTCATTTCGTCCCCAATAAGTTGTAATATGTAGGTTGACCTTTTTCTTTCTTTAGATTACACCGTTTTCCGTTTACAAATGAAGCCATGACTGCAGGTAAATTTTGGTTAACATTTTGTTTTGAGAAAAATAGTTTATCCATATTACATTGTCATTTAGCTGGAGGGGATAGAGAAGGGTCAAATAGCGTACGTCACGTAGACCAACCGAGTTCGGAGCACGGAAACAGCGGCAGTAATATGCAAGGAAGTAACACGAATGGTAGTGGACCGAGCCCTGGATCTGGAGCGTCAGGAATTTTTCCAAATCTCTTAAATAATCCACCCTGTAATATGAGATTCAGTGGTCATACATTAGACAAGGCTACCAAAGCCAAAGTGACTCTGGAAAATTACTACAGGTGAAATGATTACCCTTTCATACAAGTAGTGATTTATAATAATCCTCTCAATTTCCAAACTAATGGTGAATGTGTGATGTTTGTATACCATTTCATAGCAATCTGGTTGCTCAACACATGGAACGCCAACAACGGTTAGCTCGACTCGAAGAATCTATGAAAGGTCTAAGCGAAGAACAAAAGGAACAAAAAAGAAATCAACATAATCAAAGGGAAACCGAATTTTTACGCTTGAAGAGGGCTCGGCTTGGAGTTGAAGATTTTGAACCATTAAAAGTAATTGGTCGAGGAGCGTTTGGTGAAGTTCGGTAAATTTTATTTAATGAAATACTGTAAACTTGCTGACTTTATAGACCAATGACTTTATTTTTTTTGTACAATTCTATTTTTTGTCGTCCAAGTTAAAGTTATTTCTTTCGTTTTTACTAGATTGGTTCAAAAGAAGGACACTGGTCATGTTTATGCCATGAAAATTTTAAGAAAAGCTGACATGTTGGAGAAGGAGCAAGTGGCTCATGTACGAGCTGAACGAGACATCCTAGTCGAAGCTGATCATCAAGTATGAATCATTTAAATTTATTTTCGCTTAATATTCATAAATTACATTTACTATATGCAGTAAAATGATGTGTTTTGTTGTGTATTAGTGGGTGGTCAAAATGTACTATAGTTTTCAAGATCCTATCAACTTGTACTTGAGTAAGTGCTCGTGACATTAAAATAACAGTTGCAGACAAGTTCTGATCACTCTAATTCTTGACTCTTTTTTTTAACAGTAATGGAATTCTTGCCTGGGGGAGACATGATGACACTTCTGATGAAGAAAGACACTTTATCTGAAGAATGTACACAATTCTATATTGCAGAAACAGCCTTGGCCATTCATTCCATTCACCGTTTAGGTTTTATTCATCGTGATATTAAGCCTGATAATTTGCTTTTGGACGCAAGGGGTCACATTAAACTCTCGGGTGAGTTTGAAGAGTATATTATTGAGCTTTAAATTTAATTTTTTATTACTATGAAAGAGTTTATGAAATAATGTCATTATTAAATTTTGAACAGATTTTGGATTATGTACGGGTCTCAAGGTGACGATACATTTCAGTTCATTTATTTTATTCATTCTCAAAAAATCGTAATATAAATTTTAAATTTCCAGTATTACTTATGTAATAGCATTAGATAAAACATGATTTCTAATGATTATTTTGTAATATTTTTACTATGCTCTGTACCATCTCAACTTGCGTCTCTATTCTAGAAATCACATCGTAAGTTTTTGCTTCCTTTCTTTATTTACAACAAATAATGACATACAGTTAGTTACAACAACGATTACTCAAAAAAGAAGATTGAACCATTGAAATTTCATTTTTATACTATTTGTTTGCTAGGTACCGAATTTTATCGAGATTTGAGTCAAGCAAAACCATCGGATTTTGCTGGCAATTGGAGTCCACTTGATAGTAAACGACGAGCTGAGAGCTGGAAGAAAAATCGCAGAGCCTTGGCATACAGTACCGTTGGGTGGGCAATAACATTTCTTACCTTATCAATTGCTTTATCATGATTATTTATTAACTCTTTGATTACATTATAAATTATTCTTAACATTGTCATTATTTCTTAGGACACCGGACTATATTGCTCCCGAGGTTTTTCTTCAGGTCAGGATTTAATTAATTTTTTTACTAGTTTATGACAGAATTTCTACCTTAAAAAATATTTTGTAATTTTTTTCAATAATATTAATGTACTTTCCATAATTAACTTTTTATTGTCTTTATTTCTCTACTTTAGACTGGTTACGGTTCTGCAGGTGAGTATAAACAAAATTAAATATTACCGGAAGTCAAAATAAATAAAGTATGAAGAGTACTATTTAAATGTGCATTTATTTTTTTCTAGCTGACTTTTGGTCCTTGGGTGTCATTATGTATGAAATGCTAATTGGTAATGACTGATTCCATTGACGAACTTTCCATTTATTGATCAATTAAACAAAGTTGAGGTAAATATTTTATTGTGTTAATTTCTTTGTAGGATATCCTCCCTTTTGTAGTGAAAACCCTCAAGAAACCTATCGAAAAGTAATGAATTGGCGTGAGACATTAACGGTAAAAACAGCTTTCAATTAAAGTTATCAGTCCATTTAAGTATCACGATACATACGAAATCTAATCGTATATTCAATTAAAAGTTTTATTTAATTTTTTGAATTAAATTTGATGTCACATTAAATGCCAGTCTTTAATTCAAAATTATTATGTTCCTGTAGTTTCCTCCTGAAGTGCCCATTTCAGAAGAAGCCAAAAATGCCATCCTTAGGTACATAATGTATTCTTTTGACTGTTTATTATTCCTATAAAATTTATAATCTCCATGTACTTGCTCATCTATAACGTTTGACCTTTAACAAAAATGTTATTCACGATATTGATTCTATTCATACATGTATATTATATTTGCTTAAGCGTATGTACTATGTAGTAATGATTTACTAGCGTAGACTTGTTATCAGTATACTCTGACAATAATTGACACTATGTAAAATTCAATAATATTTTAAGAAATGTTAATTTTGTTTCATATAGATTTTGTTGCGAAGCTGAAAAGAGACTAGGAATTCAACAAAGTTTGGAGGACCTGGAGTCTGTTCCATTTTTTCGAGGAGTGGATTGGGAGCATATTCGTGAACGACCCGCTGCAATCCCAGTGGAAGTACGATCCATTGATGATACGTCAAACTTTGACGACTTTCCAGACGTTGACTTGAAAATCCGTAAGCAATTTTAATTTATTAAAAAATTCCTATTATTGGGAAATTGTAGAAACATTCATTTAATATTCTTGTCTGTCACTATACAGCTGCCCCTTCGTCCAAAGACGCGAAGGATGGAGAAGGAGCCCTTCATGATTGGGTCTTCATTAACTATACATTTAAACGCTTTGAAGGTTTAACTCAAAGGGGTCCTATTCCGAAGTGAAATATGAATATAAAGAGTATAATAGCTGGATTCACGCATATGCTGAAAAATTCTAAGAACGAAGCCTTAGAAGTTACAGTTGAACTACTGTATCGTAAAATGTGAAAAAAGTATGTAAGTATCATTCACTACGGATTGTTTCCACACGAATTCTCTTTAGTTCTTTGGTATAGGTGTGAAAATAACTTTTGAAATGCGTCATGAAACTTTTTCAATTTTTTTTGTGTTTAGTCATTACGAGGAGTTTTATTTAAGTGTAAATCTCCAAACGAAACAGTGTGTTAACCTTTTACCCTACATCACCTAGAACGCCGCATATTTATATATCTAGTAGGTTATGTTCCGCCGTGGAATAGTAAACAAAATACGATTTTTTCTAACTTGTCTCCTCATTAGATTTCTATAGTTGTGTTTTCTTGTTTTACATATATAGTGTGTCTTCAAAAAAAGGGTGCGATAATTTATTATTCCATGTGTTACAAGGTATGCAACTATTATTTTCCAGTTTTGATAGTCAATTGAACTACTATATATCTCTATACATATTATAAAGAATTCTCATGTGACTGGAAATTCTGTTGTAGTAATTATTATGGTTACAAAAATTGTAATAGCTTTACTATGAATAGGTTGTGGTTCTCGTCTTTTAGTTAGTTAAACTTTAGCAGAGTTGTTGTTGACAGATTGTATTAATAATTGTACTACAAAAATCTCAATTTATTTGGAGAATTGGAATTGGTCATAGACTCAGAATTTCGTTAAATATTACACACACAATGTATGGAACAGCTATCAAGTTGCATTAGTGAAACAAAAAAAATGAGAGTTGCAACTCACATGATATATTATATTATAATATATACCTATACAAGATATTTCCCAAAAAGTGGCACTAATTTTTAACAAAATCAACAGTTGAAGAGCATCACGTCACATCAATCTAATCTCAAAAAAAAAAATTGGTTTACAACAAAAATTCACTTTTGACTTTTGGGATGAAACACATAAAATTTTGCTCGTTCAGTATCGTATTATTATGGTTTCCCCGCAGCAACGTCATATATGTACCTCTACTACTACTTCTTGATAAAATAAGTTTTATTATATATACCTACCTATATTATAAATTAATCTCATTCGTACATACATACTATAGTTTTCAAATTGTTGATAATTTACCTTCTTTTAAGTTCGCAATATTAGTATATCATGAATAAGAATATTATATATATATATAATAAAGCCTTAAAAATTCAATGTATTGACAAGAATATAATTTTGTAGTTTTTAGTCATGTCTCATTATCAATCAATCAATAATAATAAACTACGTAATGCAACCAAATTATTTTTCTATTTCTAGACTCCTACTTTCTAGTATAAAATCATAGTGTAAGCATTATGGAAAAACTTAAACACTGGATATCCTGACTAGTATAGATGCTTAGCTCTCATTGTCAAGTTTTCCTTGGAATATGATAATCAAATAGGGATATGTACCTCTCCCATTGTCCCGTTAGCAATACTAGCATTCCATTCAATGATAGAATTATTCATTCATTCGACAAAGGATATAGAGAGAATATGTACGTTCAAGGGAAAGTTATAGGGTGCTAGGATTTCTCTCATATCGTGCATATGCGTCATGACACATGAACATTGGACATACATTTGGGTAGTTGTAGTTGCTGTACACCAAAGTTCTTGAAATGACTGCACAGATGACGACGTTAACTTGCGTGTTACCTTAGTATTAAAAAAACATACATACATTATATTGAGTGTAAAGTGTTTATTACATATCCCGTTTTAAGTTACACATAAATGTGGCAAGTCTGGTGAAACAGTGGTCATTCGTAACCTCTGTTAATCGGCCATCTAAAAGCATTGCTCAAAATATTAGATAAAATCTTCAAAGTCGAAGGAACAAATAATTCAAATTTTTTAAAGTTTCTAGCGTAAATTTTGTATGATTGACAAGACAGTCTAATTTACACTTTTTGTACTAAGGAGTCTGAGAATCCTATTCAGATTAATAAAATGTTGCCTCGAAGTCAATCAAATCCTAGTGGTGCAGAGAATTTTGGAATGGGAGCAAAACCAAAAAAGAAACCCGCCCCACCAAGACCTCCACAACCTGCCCAAGTTAGTTTTATTTTGATAAAAAAAAATATTCTTGTATACTTTGAAAACTAATCATATAGTCAAGAAAAAATCGTTCTGATTTGAGTAGTTTGTTTTTGTTATGCTACCATTTAATAAAATGTATGTCATAATTATATATGTTTATATTTTTAGAATTCTCAAGTTTTTCGATCCGCACTTCACAACTATCAAAGGAGTATGTCCATCAACGATCCACTTAGCCGTCCTTCTCAAAAGTCTGATTTGATAGATTTTTCTACACCACCATCATCTCCTCCAAAATCAGCTTTGACTAATTTAAATGCGAGGGTAATTTCTGTAAGTAAAGTGTCAAACGAAATTGATTTATTTTTACTAATTGTGTGTAACATTTGATTGGTCTAAGGTTCACGATATAAGTACTTAGAAGAGCATAATGTTTACATTGTTTTTTATCTCATTAAATTCTGGTTATTTGGTTTAATTAATATAATATGTTTTTTCTTTGAATTTTTCAGAATGATGCGAATGAATTTATGTATCGTGTTGGAGGTACGATAATAGTTTACTGGAAAATATTTTGAACAGAGTTAATTTTGTGAGCATAAATAATTGATGATTATATTTTGTTTTTTAGCCTCAATATTTTACTTGAAATCACCTCTCAAAAACTCTACTTCCGGAAAATCTGCAGCAACCCCCTTCAGTCCGCCAAGACCTTCGGCTGAGTCTATGTTATCGACACCGGTGAAAACTTTAAATACTAATAATAAGCCCAACTATCAAAATACGTCATCAATTACTACGACTCATTCGACAAAGAATCCTGCCCCTACAATCATAAGACAACAACATGGAGGTAGTGTTAGCAGTAATAGTAGCACTAGTACCAGCAACTCGACCACTGTAGGAGGTGTATCAAATAATAATAATAATAATTGGAACGTTAATTCTCAACATCAACAAGTAGCTCAGACTCGTTATAGTAATGTCCCACTAACTTGGGATTCTCCTCCCAAAAAAATTGTTCCTCCAATTATTGCGCCAAAGCCAACAATAATAAGACCAGCTCCCATAACAAAAACAATTCAACAGCCAAAAAGAAATTATTATGATGAACCACCGGTTGAGTCTGAACCAGAATATGACGATTCATGTGACTGGGACGACGATACAATAGATTCTCCTCCAATGCCGAACGAACCTCCACCACCTCCTCCACCTGACGTGGAGGTGGAACAAGTTGTAGCCTCAGAATGGCCAGAAGAAACACTCGAGACAAATTATTATCCAGAACCACCATCGGAGCCAAATGGGGTAAATTCAACGTTTTGTTTTTAAAGTTCCGTTTTTCATTTGATTACACGAGTGTACAAATATTGATTTTTTTCTGGTCATGTAGGGAGCTGAGAGTGACCAACCTTATGCCATTGCTTTATATGACTATGTTCCAGAAGCGGAAGGTGATCTTGCACTTCAGGTAGGTCATAATAATGTTAATTTAAATTTTTAAAATAATTATTTAAATTAGTGTTCAAAACTTTAACCTTTTTATTTTTGTGAATGATTATAGGCTGGTGACTTGGTGTATTTAACAAAAGTCATTGATGAAAGTTGGTTGTATGGGATGTGTGGTGGTCTGGAGGGCATGTTTCCCACGAAGTACGTTAATAATAAATAGAAATCTCACTAATCTCAGTACTTCATACAATTATGATATGCTTAATAAATCCTCTTGTCTAAATAGTTACGTCAATGTGGTCGTTCCTTTACCTGAAGAATTCGGACAAGGGGATCAAGTACTCAGTTCAGTTCCTCCCGTGGAAATTAATTCAGTAGAAAATTCTGAGAATCAAGATTTGGGTACAGTTGGAAAATATTACTACGCTGATGTGCTGTATCAATTTAAAGCTGAGACTGAAAATGATCTGAATCTTGAGCCCGGAGATATTGTCACGATTTGGGGGCGTATTAATGATGATTGGCTCTATGGAACATTGAAGAGGGAGCGAGGACAATTTCCAGCAACGTAAATCACCACATTATACTAATCTGCATAATAAATTGATTTTTCATTATAATTACTTGAGAACTAATTTATCATTGTTTTTTTTTCTTTTTTCGTCCTGCTAGGTTTGTAAGTCCTGTGCCTGATAATCTGCCTATTATTAATTTGTAAGGAAACGACGCTGAGATCAAAGTTTCGCACAATAAACTCGAACCCACAAAATATCACAATCAAGTCCTTCAATTTTTCCGACCTTTCACAATTCAATCAATGATTTAGTGTCTGTTTGCTCACCCAAGTTCAGCAGACGCTTCGCTGGAACTGTAAGATTGTATCGTGTAATTTAGTCATTAGATTTACAATATACATGTCACATGTATACAACTCAAAGTAATACGAATGTACATACTGTAGTGAGGAAGAATGAACTCTCGGGTAATTACGGTAAAGTAGAAAACCGTAAGACTGAATGAGAAGTGAATCGTTATACAAAAAATTAACGAGGGACTTTTTTTGAGCGTCCAACAACGAACTCGACCCTTACAAAAACAGAAGAATGCATCTCTTGAAAGAGTAAATAATTGTGTATGTTGGCAAGTGTACTATAATCCAATGGCTCTACACTTAGTATAAGTTATTCATCGCAAATGGAACGGAGTACTCCAGGAATTGGATATTTAACTGTGTACGTGTTTGAAGTGACTGGATTCTCAAAAAATACGCATTCCAATATGCCAAATAAAAATTTTTATGAAACAATTCCTACAACTTTTCATACAACTACGAAAGACAGACAGTGAATTTGTGATTTGTTTTGAAATTGTTGACACTGACTTTTCAGTATCATGTTTTCAGTTATTTTCTAAAATAGCATGAAGTGCGGTCTGTGATAATCAAGTCAAGTGTATGAAGAATTCTCTACACTCTCTTCAAACCATCAAATCCTAAACAATGATAGAACATTTACTAAACGACTAATAATATTATCTAAAAGAGTGTCTATTCTGTATACTAAAAATAACTTAGTAATAGGAAAAAAAACCATACAAAAAAATATTGTGAGAAAAAGCTCTGTCGAGTTTACTTTTCGATACTTTTTGTATTTTACACTTGTGTGTGTACATCCTGAGACTATCGTGTTAAATTGTCAATCAAATTTATATCTAATAGCAGTAATTTGTACATTTGAATTTTCTACTTTAAATAATGCACATTTTACAAATTTGGATATTCCTTCTCAAAATTAAAGTCCACATTGCATTTAAAGGAGAAGTAAGGGTAAAAAGTATGTCACATTTGATAGTGAATCCTTGATAGTGTGCTGTTAGTTTATGCTTTCCATTTGCGAGTTATTGACAGTTTTAAAATAAATACTTTTTTGTTGTCAAAATAATACATCATTATATAGTACTACATATCCTATAGAGTTATAATTTTTAAAATTTGGCCAAATAGTTTTATTTAAAACATGTGAACATGTTTTTATTATTTTTTCATTTTGAAGTTTGATTGTTAAATGGATGACAAAGTTAAATAGCAAATATAATAGATATTCGGTTCAATGTTCCATAGCTTGAAAAAATCAACAGCCTGTTTAATGAGTTGCATTTTAATTGCAAAATGTTTTACTGTCAAGTACATGAGCGTAATGCCCATGTACTCTTTAACAGGTTCAATTTAACTCATCGTCAGTCTAATCTAAGTATAGGAGAAAGATATAATAAAATGTATAGTTAAAAAATTATGAGTGTATAATTTTCTGATGTCAGAAACATTGACATAGATAAAATTATTGTGGTGTCACTTCCGTGCTATGTTTAAAATAAATACAACATTGATATCATGTTGAAAGGTCAATCTCTTTACATGTTAATATCAATGATGAATGATGTACATATCAGACTTTGGCTCGCATTGTTTATTAACCTTTAAATAATGTTTTCATTTTATTTATTTTCTGTTATGCTGCAGAATTGAGAATATCATTTTTTTATTACTAAATAGTAAATAATGTATTCGAGAAAATTATATATTACATATGTATTGTATACCTAAAGTAGTTACTATTTGCATAATTTTTATTTATTAGGTCATGGAATGAAATCAATGATACATAATTTCATTATGTCAAACTGTCATTTTATTTTTTGGGGTACATGATAATATTTTATTCGAGTGAAAATACACACGCACACACAAACGCTTTATTTCAGTTAGCCTCTCTTTTGATTCTTGATATAAATTTACCTGAATTATAATGACAGGTAAATTTTGTTGTTGTCTATATATATGATATTGTGATATTTTGATTGCATACAAATTGGATTAGGTTATGAGGTACATCAAACATTTCTGACATAATATAGTTACATATAAAGTAAGTAAGGATGTGTATAATGTGTTTAGTACACACACAAACACAATGTGAATGCTCAAAACACCTTGTCAAGGTGTATATGTATGCATAGGTATATTTAATCTGTCATTACAATAGAAATATGGTACATAACTGTTGCTATAATACACTACAGTCTACACTGTGTTGTGTGTGTAGCTGGGATGTAAACAAAGGACAATGTTGAGGAAATGCAGAGTATAAACGTAAACAGACACGATGGGAATAGCTAATTATTTTTCTCTCTCTTTCTCTGACTCATTTACTAAAGTTAGGAATTGACAAGAGGATTAAAAATATGCCAAGGGGAAAGGCAAAACGCTACGATTGTAACATTTCAATGATCAAAAAGAGAATCAGAGGCTTGAGTATCATCATCCTCCTCCTCATCTTCATCATCTACAAATTTAAGGGTATGTAAAGAAGTCTCTTTAATGTGTAGTTGTGATTGAGGGATTTGATGACGATAAAAGTCAGCATCAGAAGAATTATTTCGACTTTCTGTCATTGACATTGTACTGGATTCATCATCACGTTCAATACTTTCTTGTGTAATTCCAAAACTAGAATTGTCTTGATCCTCTGGATATGGATGTTGCTGGTCGTATGGGTAAGTAGTTTCTGAATTCCAAAGAACAAAGGCTGGCTCAAGCCCTAAATATGAACCGGGTATGTTTCCGGCATTTTCAACATCATAATCGTAGTAATCCATTTCAAAATCATGGTCTGCATCCTCTTCTACTATGTCTACACGTTCTGTAGAATCTGTATCACTGGATAACTTGGCCACACTTTGAATGGTTGCGACAGAGATTTGTGACTTGGCTTTGTTGTCTCGTTGAAGCATGACTTTCATGGCGACCTCTTCTCCATGTTGTTGTTGATTATAAGAATTTTGCATTTTTAATTTTTGTACTAATTTTTTACTCTTTTTCATCATCTCTGATGATTGACGTCTTTTTAAATTCTCTTTCTCCTTTTTTAATTTTTCATTGTTGGATGTACCCTCATCATCTGGGACAGTGATGGAGATTAAAGCTGGTCGTCCTTTTGTCTTTTGGGAGGAGGAGGAGGATGAGGATGTTATTTTATATTTTTCACCATCACCTTGTCTCACTACTCTACCGTCATCACAAAGAATGTATTTTTCTTTTAATATTTTCTCTCCTCCTCCAGTAAATAAAACTTTAGTCTCCCTGTTAAAGCTTCCTCCATTACTATCCCCTTGACTTGTTGTTGCCTGAGTAGCACTTAATTTTGGGAATGCAGAGGATGACTCTTGAACAAGTTTCTCACATAAATTTGTCTCTGATAAGCTAACATGTTTATTTATCACTCCCGTCCTCTCTCCTCCTTTATCCATGGACCATTTACATTTTTGCTTTCCCAACGTCAAGTGAGTTGGGGTGGTTGGGTACGATTTGGTGGTTTTTAGTTCTGTACTCAATTTCTTGGGTTTCAACAAAAAGTAGCGGAGTCTCAGAATTCGCATTCGTTTCCAGTAACTGTAGTCAAATGACATGAGGGTGACAGAGGTACAACGGGATGCGTTGTCAACTGGTCCATCTCCACTTGCTCTCTCGTCGTCCATGAGTTCATTCTCAGACCATTTTAATTGTTTGTACTTGTACTTGTGGTACACTTTGGTCACACAACCACCAAATGTGGAACAGAGTACAATGATGACAAACATTGAGAGCACTAATTTTACAACTAAAAATGTCCAAAATTCATAAAACATTCCTTCTTGAAGCTCCATCGTCTTGTCTGAAATATTAAATAACAATAAATCATTGTACAATTAATTTTTGTAATACTTTCACTGAAAAATAAATAATCAAATAATAATATTACTCCTTCTATGTATACAGTTACATGTACATAAATCCAATTTATAAAGAATGTGAAATCTCAGCTTGTTTATTTTCTCCCTTTTACGAGCACTCGTACCAATGACTGTATAAAAAATAGTCAATTTTCTCTTTTTCGTTATATATTTTTGCTTTCTCTATACTCTACAGAGCACTGCGGAAAGTTGAAGGAAACGTAATATTTATGAATTCTTTATTGGTAATAAAAAAAAAGTATATTGGGTACAGAATTCTAATCGATTCAACTAGAATGAAAGTCTTGTTCTTGTAACTTGTGGTGTATCTCGAGAAGGGGAAGGTTCCGTCAAAAAATAATTGCAACTATAAACAAAAAAACCTCAACTTTTCTTGAAACTTTCTCCTCCACTACGACTCCCTGTAACAAGTTTATATACTAATTGAGGCTCTACATTCAACTAAGGTACAACACACACAAACACACACACACATGGTTATGTACACGTAGCTTTCAGCAACAATTTATAAAAAAGAGATAGATAGAACATTGGTTACAACCATAAATTGCTTTTTTCTCAGAAAAAGGAGTATGACATGAAATAGAATATTACATTAGCACACTTTTCAACTTTTTTTCTTAAATTTTCATGTTGACTTTAGCCACCCTTAGCTTAGGGGTAATAAAAAAGAAGAATTTATACAGTAAAAAATCTACTAGATAGAGTCCACTATATTTGTATATGTACAGAAAACATTGAAGAGGACCAATGTCATTATTCTGTACTTGGCTTTAAAAAATATTCTTTTTTTTGGAAAATCTATTCTTTAGATATCTATATCTATACTCCGTTTTTTTATGGATTTCCATTTACTTGCCTAACAACATTTAAGGTACTTGTTTTCCCCCTTTTTTGTTGAACATTACTTATACTCGTAACAATGTATCACATGCATACCTACATATATGTATTTCCATGAAGCAATGCTCTGTGCAATAAAATCTGGACCATCTATTTACCTGTCCTTCCTCGAGAAAATTGTATGCCTCCGGAACAATATATTATTACAAAACAAAGTTTTTTTTCTTCTCTTTCTCTATGAACACACAAGATACACCTTTTGTTTAAGTACATAGTAAATATTGTACAGTGTACAGTGTATATGGATTAAATATGTATAATACACAATTTTTTCTCTCTCTAGTCCGTTGATGTATCTCTCATGTCCTCCACTCCATTGTACATAAGTACAGGTTCACATAATAAATAATACCGGATGAGTTGGCAAAGATAATCTTGCAGTGCCAGTGGAAGGACTTGAAGGTATTTTTTCCTTTTTATGTGTGGATGTGGCTACATATTATTATATGCTTGAGTTGAATCTTGTGGGTATACATGTATCTGTACAGATACAGAATGAAGTCTAGAATGTGTGTGATGATGATACAAGTCTTGTTATATATAACAAGAAAAGAAAAAAAACGGAAGGAGGGACAGAGAAAGCCAAGTCTAATCAGAATGAATGTTCTCCACTAGGGACAAAATCAATCTTGACGAGAGATAAAGAGAAACGAAGCTTGCAAACAAGGAAGAGGACTGTATTGTACTATTGTTATTTCTATTGCTATCTGTTTTATGTGTGTGACTGTGTGTCCATGTAACATTTTCTCCCTCTCCCTTTCTCTCTCTCTATTTTTGTGTACTACCTTGTATAGTGACATCATCAGGGGTAGTGGCCATGGCCTGGTAATAAGCGACCAAGTAGAGAAATGGAAATTGGAAAGCACAGTCATTGTCATTTTGATTGGACTCGCTGGCTGCTATAGACAAAGACCCACCAGTACTTTCTACTGTTATGGTCATTGGCTCACGCTGTTGTTGTTGCGTCTCATTCTCATCCTCTTGCTCTCTCTGTGTGACGGGGCGACTTCGAGATGATGTGAAGACATCCAGTAAATTAGAGTCGGATGTGTTTCCATCTCTAAACTAAATTAAGTAGAGGAAAAAAATGAGGAAAATGAGATAATGGATATTAAATGAAAGAGACAATTTAGTTTCTTTTTTTAAGAACGATTACCTAAGAATAAGATTTATACATATAAGACGTTAAACTTACTTTAAGTGAAAGACAGTGAAGATCTATGTCCACCACATCAAGCCGAATTTTACTCTTTGGTGTTTTCCCCTAAATGACAACATGGAAAAATAAACATTCATTTTAGTGTTAAAAAATGTATTATCTCTAAAATGTTGACTACTTTGCGTAATTTAATGTTGACAGACTCTCTCTCATTTTAATTCCGACTTGGGACTGGACAAATATTTAATTAAAATGGCAGCAATTGAGTAATCTTTTAATGATGTTTAGTAAGAGAATTTCCCAAATGGGTAAACAATCTCTTTTTTTATTTTTAATACACTCAACTCCAACTCTTAATAAAATAAGAATAACTAACTTTGAAGAGTTGGTACACTTTCAACTAAAAAAGACTTTCTTAGTAAAGAGAAAGTTTGTTTGGTACGTTTTTCACAAAAATAAACTTTACAGATTGCAGTCAAGTCTAGCTGTATGTACAGATCTACATACAAGAGAGAGAGAGAGTGGCCTAATTACTTATTTTGTATTGCACATTCTTAACATACTAAACTGGAAGAAGAAGAAGAAAAAACATTTTTTTTGACCTGCTCCATTTTCAAAGAAATAAATTAGACTGTAAAGTAAACCAGCGTCAAAAGATGTATTTTAATTAATTGGGATTATTCATTGCAAACGCTTTCTTATTATTTTTTGTTCTTCACTTCCTACTCCTTCTATTCTGCTTGTGTTGGAGAAAGTAAAATGAATAAAAATTCAACCCCCTACGCTCATTCATCCAGCTTTTCTCTCCATTGGGAGACAAAATTGAATATAAAACTCTTAGTAAATTAGTTTGTACGCTCACCCTTCCACTTGTGCTTTTAACTTTATGAACTTTTATGGTATGTACATGAGAGTAGAGTGAGAGGAAAGAGGAACATAAATAAATAACACACGTTTTAACATAGAAAATTATTTCTATCCTTACTTTCTCCCTCTCTCTCTCTCTCTTTCTCTTCCTTTTTCATCCGTTCCTTTGCTTCTATTAAAACCCTTACGTGTGTACAGAGTCATGAGAGAAACTTGTTTACTAATTCACAAGACTCGTAACCTACCAAAAGAATTTTCAACGTTTATGCATACCTTTATCATATTTTCCTCTTTTACACACTCAAGAACAAAGTGTGAGACAATGTAATTCTAGTACAAAAAAACTACCAGGAAACTCTTTTGTACTCTTTTATTTATGTATATCTAAAAATACATGAGTGAGACTACCCCCGTGAACATTTTTAGTTGGGTGATTATAAATTACAAATGTTCAATTAAATGTGCATTAGTTGAGCTGAAAATTCTTTTTCATGAAGTTGGAGTCATTTCACTAAAAATTATGGAGATAAAAATATTACAATAAAGGCCTCTCTAGCCTCTAGCCTGCGTTGAGAAAGCATGCAGATGCTTGATGCAAGACTATGCATCTGAATCTGCAGTTGAGTGTAGAGAGAGAGAGAAAGTAAAGCGTGAAACTTTAATCGGCTTATCAGGAAAAGACAAAAAAGCAATAAATTCTCAAGTGTGACTACACCATAGAAAACGCAACAGCTGAATAATACACTGTTAATGTTATACTTTCTCTTTCTCTCTCTCTCTCTCTCTCTTTCTCTCTCTCTCTCTTCATATCTTGCCTTGAATTAGAAAGAGAAAACGTACAAAAAAATAGACTAAATATTCAAAGTAGAGATCAAACTGAGATAAAGTTTTCTTCAAATGTGACTTAATCCCCCCCAAAAAATATGGAAATTAGTTCCTCTCAGCCCATTTTTTTATTATGAAATAACCTCATGGAAATAATTATTCAAATTATGAGTGGAACAAGGATAAGCTTGTAGTAATTAAATGGAGCAGTGCAATTCTCAAGATTAGAATGTTGTTGCACTTAACTACACATATATACATATGTGCTTTCTCTCTCTCTCTCTCTTTAGCATGCAGTTCATTAGTTGCATGAGACGAGAGACGATTAAAAATCAAGATGTGTATCTAAATATCTCAACTTACTTATATGTACATGTATATATATTCATGTATACTGCAAAAAAGTTTTTATTTCTTTTTTCTTTGAGTAGGTTATAGTTAGTAAGCCATTTTGAATAATAAAAAAAATCAGAGTTCATGTTAAAAAATGTTTTTCATGTACACAATAGTAAGCTTATCACATATTAGTTTTTTTTTGAAAAAATGTAAATGAGAACATGTTACTTGTTATGTACCTGCCTGGATAATATTCACATGGAATAATTCCTTGACTGTGAAAACATTCACAAAAAAGTTTTTTTTTTCAACATTTTCTATTTTATGGATCATATATTATTATTATGTAAAAAGAAAGTCATGAACCACGACTATACTAATAAGTTTATAAACACACCTATCACGTTCCTCCTAAACCATGAAAAGTTGAAAGAAAATAAAGAAAATTTCAACTCCTTAAAAAAATCCCAGTAAGGAGTAGTCTCATCTCAGAAGGATTTTTTCACAATTTTTTTCATAGTGTTGAAGTAAAGCTCGTGAGAAAAAAAAAGTTTTTTTTTCATTTCAAGTACATATTTTTCATTTATAAAAGCAGAGGGAGGAATATTTTGTAAAGATGTAATGGTAATAAGAAGTTAATTATAATAGATGACATAGAATGAAAAGAGGGTGAATAGAAGAGAGAGGGGGGAGAGATTGGAATAGAAAATAGCTCGTTTCTTCATTCAAGTTCAAGGATTTAAAGGAAAAGTTTTTTTATGAAAAAAGGAGGACCCGGTCTGTGAGAAAGGGAAAAAAGAAGACGGAGAAAGAGGGGGAAAGTGGTGAGAGCTGTGAATCGGAAAATGCTTTCAGACTTCTTACATTTAAAATCCATTTCAGATGATGATGATCCTCTTCATCTTGATCCCCACACGAAGACTGATTCGACGAAATGATGACGACAAGGGTTGCATTGGTTCCCGGAAGAATATCGTCAATAATACATCCACACTCGCAACCCAGCTGTGACAAAAAAAGAACATTTAAGAACATTATTATTGCATTTTCTGTTTTTAAGTGTGACAATAAAAAAAAGAATTTCAAATAAAATTTTTAGGTCATGGAAGGTCACTTGGATTGTCTAAATAATTCAAAATTTTATGTCTGCCCTCATTTCAAAACTTACAGTGGTGCTGAAATTCATGTTTAAAGGTGGATGAAGAGGAATGGGCCCAGAATTGGCACTGGATGTTTCTAAAGCAAATTGGGGTGGATTCATCTCTTCATTATTTGCCGACGTACTCAGACTAAAATCTTCTGTGGGACAGTCGGGTAAAATTGTATCACATGATCGTTCTTCAATGGAGTTTCCCTACATACACAATGAATCAGAATCAAATCAAGTTGTGTCAAGACGAGGGGTATGAGTACATACGTACGTACATGGATGGGAAAAGAAGGGAGTGTAATATTGAAAAGTAGCTTAGGATTTGAAAGCTTTAGATTTTATATAGATAGAAAAAGTGTTAGGATAAGGGGAGGGGATGGAGAAAATTAAAACTTTTGACATTGTTTTAGCACCACACCACAGAGAGAGAGAGAGAGAGAGAGAAAGTATACAGAGAAAGAAGGGTTTAGAAAATTACTAGTCAGACAGACAGGCTGATGAATCAAGAGGAAGTTGAAGTGGAGGATCAGAGAGGATTGAGGAAGACGAAGGAGCGAGAGAGAGGGGAGGAGGAGGAGGAGAGGAGTTAAAAGATAGGAGAAGGAGGAGAAGAAGGGAGGAAACTCTTTGTAATTTACATATATCGTTTGTGTGCTGTTGATTATTACTTGGCAAAAGTTAGCACCAAAAGCAGGCGAGTCACAAAATCTGTAGCGGAATTGCTTTCCAGTACTCCCGCACGAGTTGGAACACTCGCTCCAGTCAGACCAGGATCCCCATGAACCTTCTTTATGAAGTAAGTCATGAATTCATCATAAAAACATGATGATGATTCTCTCATTAGTATTCTCCTAATTATATCAAGTCATGAAAATGAAATGAAAGCATTTCCCTGTTCATCTTTCTTCTTTCTTTATTTGTGTTCGTTTGTCGCCCGACTCAATTTTCAATTTTCCTAAAGTCCTATCTCTCCCCATAGAAATTTATATGACTTTAATTAATTTTCACGTTTTAAGAAAATTACTAAAACTCATACTTTTATTGACTATTGACTATTTAGAAATTATTAAAATGTCAACTACTAGTATTGACAATAATTCCATTAAAATTTCTTTTAATAACATACATAAAGTAGTTGTCAATCATACTCTCTCTCGATGCTATTTCTCTTTCTTTTAATTATAGTAATAATATTTCTCCCCCATTTTTTAGTCTCATTTTTTCTGTCCTTTTTAATGACTTGTTGTCATCTGTCAAAGGGGAGAATATATTTGTAAATTTACCTGGCTATATAATTACTAATGCCCATATTAGTCATATAAAATAGGGAGGGGGAACTTACCCGATAATTTATCAGAGGAGAGTGTAGGCAAGCACTTTTCTACCACGACGGACACACTGTCAATTCATCAATTTATTGTTAGTCACCACAACCACAAATAAAATAGAAAGAACAAGGGTAAAATTTCATATAAAATTAATATTATTGTAACCTGTCATCCACAGCTGTGCTGATGTATTGGAAACAGTAGCGAGCGAACCTAATCAAGAAAATTTGCAATTAAAAATTTCTAATATTATATATTTTAATATTTTATTTCAATGGACAACATGGACACTAGTGTCCATTCATGTGGAACACAATGTTATATAAATGATTTTGGGGTAGAGAAACATAGCCACAGTACAATGTACTGTGTAAATTTTCATGTAAAAAAGCACCATTGTAATTATTGTCTCTTCGTTGTGTCTTCCAACAAAATAACAAATATATCTGTCCCACTTTTAAAACTTCTCAAAAAACAAATGGCAGCGTGACACACTTGTACACACATGAAAATAAACTTTGTGAAAATCAATTAGACCAAAAAGCTTAATTAATTATTTCAAAAAATCTCATTGAATTTGGGGTGTGCCATGTGGATTATAAGAGAGAGAGAATGCGTCCAAATTTACATACTCATCCACGTGCTTCCACACACATCAAGCGAGAAAATGTGGATTAGTAGAGAAAATTCTAGGGCTGTGAATTAACCAAAATAGAAATTTCATAACTCTGCAAATTTCAACGCACATGTTCAAATTTTGACACTTTTACCATAACCAGAACCTTGTTCTGTCAAAAAAAAGGATAGAGCACTACGGTCCACAGAGTAGAATATTGAAATGGAACGTGAGGAAGCACAATAGACTGAATCAGGAAGATAAGGTCCCCACAAATTAATTTATACATTTAATATACATGTCATCATTTTTCCCTTCTAAAATGAATAATGAAATTTCATAAATAAATATAAAAAAAATATTAAAAAGAAAAATCATTTTCACCAAAAAAACTCCATTCAGCTCATTCTAAGCTAATGTTTGACAAAATGAAAAGAGACAAAATATGAAAATGTTTTTGACGTAGACAATGTCCCTTTCAATAATCTCATCATACATTGTAACATTGTACATTCTACACGTATCTGTACATGAGAAGCAAGACAAAATGTGACAAAAACAGACATGAGGGATGTGTACTAAACACACGTCGCTATGAGCCTTCTATGCATGAAAATGATGAACAAATAATGAAGAGACTGGAATTGTTTCACTTTCTAAAAACTTCCCTAAAATTTTCTTTTATGTATTTGATACTTTTACACTCTACATAACATACGTACCTTCACAAACCTTAAACATATCTGTACATATTCCTAGAAATAAGTAAAAGCTGAAATGAAATTTGGTCGACAGGATAAAAGCAAGTTATAATATCATTACATATGTACATGTAGTAATACATATATATACATATACATTTATAATGTATATAAATACAAAGAAAGTACGAAGAGAGAGAGGCTCTACCATATTAGCCACAGATTGTCTCTGATGGGATTGTTTTGTTATGAGCTCAAACAGAGCGAAAGTGAACTACAAAAATCCTCTCGTAAGCTGGCTTTGTCATCTTGTGTAGCTTTTACACAAGCCAGATAGCATGTAAAACATTGGAGAAAATAGAAAACTAAACCATTCCGACTTTGGTCATAGTACATACTGATAGTTCTTCATATTACACAGCCTCACTTACTTATATCACACACACTATTTCATACATGACCACATCCCAATACTACGTATATGCCTTTATATTGTGTGTGTGGTTCCTTTGCAATTAATTGTTCAACATTCTTTCTGCCTGACATACGTCCAGCCTTGTACACATCACGGAGCATTTTCTCTTTCGTGAAACCTTACTACTAGAAAATAAATTAAACTGTGTAAAGTTTATTACTTAGTTTATTGCTCCTCAGCTTCAACAAATCCAGTGTAAACATGCCAATGAGAAAGGTGAAAGTCTCTAGCCATTAAGCTCTGTTTTTTTTGGGTGTTTTTTTACTACACTCCAACTCTTATTACAAATGTATATATATGTACATCATTATATCACTAAAAAATTGTTAGAAAAAACAACAAAAGGAAAGAAAACTCTCTTTTTTCACCCAAAAACAGGAATACCATTAGCCAAGGTTATGGATCCCAGAAACTACTGGGCTGTAAAAGCACTACCAAAGCATACCCTTTCAAACATATTCAGGTCACCAAGAAAAAACTCAGTCTATCTGTACAGTTTAGTTTTTTATATGGGACTATACATCATACGCTTCGTTAGTATAATATTGTAAAATATACACAACAATTTTTTCCTTTTGCACGTACACATATAAATTGTGTCAGAGTGCATAGTCAGATACTTTTTTATTTGGAGAAAGGGTACAATATATATATATACATATGAAGCTTAAAAAATGGGAGAGAGAAGAAAGAACTCAAATTGTTACCTGGGAGTGAAGAGACTACAAGAAAACGTGACCATCTGTCTCCCCGGACGAATTTGCTTCTCTCCAACATAATTGATTCGATGGTTGACAGCCAGCGGAGACGGTCCTGTCTCATGTCCATACACACGAATTTTATCTTTTTCAGGCAGAACGCAATTGGGATAAGTTACCATGACCCTCAACGATTTTGTGGTGGGACAAGGAAGAACCGACTTGACGGTAAAGTTTAGAGAGAAACGAGGACTCCATTCAACCCTAAAGAAAGAAAGAAGACGAGATGAGATGAAAAAAAATAAATGAAATCAATCGTGGAATATTATTACCATGTGCCTCTAGTACTTTCTCTTTTTCTTTACTTTCTCCATTCATCCCTTGACTTTGCATACTACACTCCCTACCATTTATTTTTCTTTTTTTTCATATTATTTCTCTCTGTATAAAGGCATATACAATATATTACTTGTGTGTCTTTTTATATTCCATCTAGACAAGACAAGGACTACAGAGCAAAAAATTGCGGATTTTCTTTGAATATTCTAGTAGCTTCCCTCATCCACTCTGAATACCTTATTAGATAGGGATGAGTTTTTGTGTCTATATAAGTAACATTCTACGATTTTCCTTTGTGTAATGTGGGCTCCTTAGCTTTCTCTTTTTCTTTTAACAGGTGAATCTTTTAAAAGTCCATATCCCATACTTTTACTCCCTTGATCCAAGAAACCAATCAAAAAAAATCCAAGTCAATGGCAATGGCAATGGCACCACATGCCTAAATGGACTGGTTAAAAATGATTTGCTCAAAGTTACTCCTTTTTTTCTCTCGATTCTCTCTCTCAGCGGTGACTATAAATAGTCAATGAGGATGAGAGTCGTAAGTATTAATCTGAGTTTATGTATAGATTTGTAGGTTATAGGGAACTCAAACTTTTTTTACATTCTTTTTCTGTCATATAAAATTGTACTTTAAACCTACTCATGCTTATTATACCTCCCCCTCCTCCCCCTTTTTCTACTATTCCCTCTTTAAATTTATTCCATTTACCGCTTTACGCCAAAAACAATTTCATTAATCTATTACTCTCCTCTCTCTCTCTGTCTCTCTCTGTCTCTCTCTCTCTGTGCGTTTATCCAAGTTGAGTCAAGTTGAGACTAAAGATGATGAAAAGGATAGAAAAATAAGTCTCACAAAAAAGAAATTTGTAATAAAAACCAGGGCTCCGGGTTATATTTAATTCTTTCTTATAAGGTTTTGAGAAACTAATCATCTGTACCGGTTTATCGTTGAATGAACACGGTATCAATTTCAAAGCTATACTTTCTTGTACAAACTTTCTCTTTTTCTTCTCTCGCTGTGTATATATTCAATAGGCTAAAAATTTGCATTTCCCAGCCAGATGATGGTGATTTGAAGAGCGAAAGGCGTGAAAAATCTGCGATTTACATTCTTGGCCCCTTTCCCTCACACAAAAAAAACTTGGAGAGAGAGACTATGGAAATGGTATCATTGGGTCTTTTTTAGACGAAATTGGACAAAAAAACACACGTGGATATAGTCATGTACATGTATATGGTGAAAAAGGTATTTGAACCAATTTCCTTTACTTTTATAGCTCACGAAATGTGAGGAGAAACGGAGCTTGTAATTTCAATGGCAATTGGCAATGACGGAAAAATTACACGAGAATCGTTTCTCCCCTCCTCTCCCCCCTTGATCCAAATTTTTTTTTTTGCTTTGTCCCAGTCAATCGATGCCTTAAACAATAATAATGTTTGCAACTACAAAATATTTTATAAGAACAAAACAATAAGTACCAGGAAAAAGGAGCCAATTGCTTCCTATTTACTCCTAACGTCTCTACCTAATGCGTGAGTCTCTCACTTAATTTTTATACACGCAACGCAATGAGAGAAAAGGAACACAAAAAAATTTACCAAAATTCTCTTCACTATCCACTACTGTAAGTACTGATACAAAAATTGTGAAATTTTTAGAAAAAAAATTCTTACTTGATTCGTTGACTTATGGAAATGACAAGTCTGGTGGTTGTCTCTTGAATTTGTACACGGTACGTTGAATTTTTGCCCCAAAAATGACACTCAACGTTCACTGTTGCTTGACCTTCTGTCTGGAAATATTAATTCATAATTGACGAGTTAGATACTAGCGAGAGGGGTTCTTTCTGTATAAAGAGAGAGAGAAGGAAATTGTACAGTAGAATTTTGTGCATTCAAATGATTGTGCAGCCTCTCTCTGCACCAAAGAGTCCCCATGGTCCTTATCCCCCCTGGATTGGTTGATAAGAAGAGATAATAGAGAGAGGGGGGAGACTGCAGGTATGGCTATGTAGTCATGCGGAAAAGGATGAGATTCAAAATCTAATAGCTCGTTATTAAATAGCACAAGTTTATGGATCTTCCCTACAAAAGAAGAAGGAGGGGAAGGGACTGAGGGGAGAGTATTAAGTCTTATAAAATCTAAATGTAGACAAGTTAGGGGTAACAATAATCTTTAAATTTTGAATAAAATATGAATATTCATCTCCACTCCATCTCTTCAAAATAGACTCTATATTTGTCTTTGGTTAGCCATTGTTTCTCCCAAAATGAGTCTCTCAAAGTGGAGACGAAAAAAATATAAAGAGAGATAGAAAGGTCCAAAAGGAAAAAGGAAGAGAAAGAGATGAAGAATTTTAGTGGGAAGACATGAATGAAAAATTTCATGGAATGAAGCTTAATACATTTTCTCTTTTTAGAAATGTACATAATAGAGCAGAGAAAGGAGGTTTGGAAAGGAGAAAAGAATTTTTAAAATGTAAACAAACAAATTTTAATGAAGTTGTAATATTTGCCTTACCTGGAGACGTATGAGAGGGTCTTGAAGAATTGTAACAAAGTCTCTGGTACATTCCTCAATGTCGGTCTGCTTACAGAGTGAAAGTGTGAGGATGGTTGAGGGTAGGGGTAGTTTGGGTTTACAAAGAGTACGAGTGAGTCCAAAAGAGACAGGTACAGATGTTGTGTACGTTTCCAGGCGATGTGGAACCTCAAAGTCAATTATGGGGTACACTACTTTGATGGTTACGTTTGATATTAGTTGAACAGTTCCTGAGTAATCATAGTGATTAGTAGAACCCTTTCCTTGAATCCCCACCAACCGGATATCATAATAGCCACCACGTACTACCAGTCCACATTCAAAATCCACCTATAAAATACAAAACACAAATATATAAATATACACCATAACATTGTCAGCACAATCATCATCATTTTCTTCAAGTCAGCAATCGGCTAGTCTACACAGTTTTGGGGGTTTAATCTAATATGGGAAATGCTCGAGGACGATGTGATGACATCACCAGTGTCATTATTGTAATTGACGGAATATCAAGAATTAGCACGCGATCCTTTTCTCGGACCCTCTCTCTCTACTTAGGACTTAGGGTGCCGAGGCTACGTCTTCTTCTCATCTCCCTCCATTTGCCCTCTACGTTGTGTGTACAGTCTACAAATAAATAATGTACGTATAGTTGGAGAGAGTTGGCCAAGAAATGTGTTAATCATGAAATAATCCATGGCAACACTCTCAACTCACTTCCTACAAGATCTGTCGACTTTCAGCCACTACCCCTCCATTACCTTGTTTAATCCCCCCCTTCTCAACCACAACGCCTGGCAAAGTCAGATAGGAGAAAATCATTAAATGTTTCCCTTGAACTTGTAAACAAAACCTCACCTGCCTCCCTTTTTTTATAGAATGCTTTCCCCTTCATTCACTATGTACATACATCAGGCATTTTGGAATTAATCTCAAGGAGTCATTTCACGTGGGAACAACAGTACATAAGACATAAGTACACTACTCCCTACATATAGCACTATATACTTATATAAATTGATGAATGTTGGCTTCAAAAATATCTACCCTTTGAGCTCATTACAAGCATGCCGCTGTATAATTTTTCTACTTTCACCACTGCCACTCGTGCCAGTCCATATGCTGGATGGCAAAGAATTGAGAAATATGAAAGAGAGAGGAGAGAGAGAGAGAGAGAGAGAGAGAGGTGGAATAAATTGTAGAATTTTTGAAATAGACTAGTATAGATTGAAGTATTTTAGAATAAACGACACCCCTCTTCACCCCTTCATACCTTTTTATTATTGTACTATAGGTATGCCAATATACTATTCTATATTCAATTTTCCAGTGTAGGCCATGACGACAGTCATGGTAGAGATAGGATAGGAGTAAGTGTTGCCACAAGTTCAAACCTCTTTTCTTTTAACTCACAACCTATCTATCTATCGTCTCTCTCTCTCTCTCTCGCTTTACGTTCGCATAAAGTTTTTGGAAGAAAATTGGATTGAAAATACAAGAGTCTGTAAAAAAACGGGGGGAAATGTGTCGACGTAATGAAGAAGAGGAAAAGAAATCGAAAATGAAATTAAATGGGAGCTGGGACTATTCAAAGATGCGTGCTGAGCGAGTTTCAATGTTGAATAAGCCACCACTACCACAGACGGAGTAGGGACATGGGTTATACATGTTACATGCAAACCCTCACGACGAAAAAAGATTTTTATCTGTTCAAGTAGAGTCAAAGTTTCTTCCACAGACTACAAGCCTTCTCCCCCTCCTCTTCATCTCTCTCTCTATCACCCTAACAACGATCTTTAAAACCAACGACTATTTTTCCGCATCTAAACTATGGTTATGTCTTATAGGGAACAGATGACAGGAAAGAAAAACCCCGGAGAGAACACCTCATGTCTTTCTTCCACAAAATTGATTTAATTTAGCATCTGCTTGTTGAAAAATAGTTAAAAAACTCAAAACTTCTTTCCTCTTTCTTTTATTTCTCCAACTTTCACTACTCAACTCGAGGTACTTTCTCTTCGAGTAGATTGACTATGTCTTTTGAGTACAAAAAATTATCAACTTGTTCAACTATAAAATTTTAGAGTAGTTGTACGAACGAGTAGGAATATAGGAGAAAGTTGATGTTAATTTAAATTTATACTAATTAAAAAATCACTTCTCTACGCCCTACCTTCAATCTTTAATAATAACAAAAATCAATATTATTCTTAGAAATTCTAGAGTCCATAATATAGAGGGTTACTCGGATAAAGTAATAAATTTATTCTTCTACAAATCCAATCTTTCTTCGAACAACTTTTTTTTATAAGAACAAGGCCTCTTGTCCAAACCATGATTGGAAAAGTGAAAAGGGTAGAAGATTAAAGGAGAAGAAAAAAACAATGAATGTTAAATTAAAGTTAAAATAAATTTTCACATAAAAAATATAAAAAAGATTACATATAAAATATAAATTTATCATGAATTTTTTTATAAAAAAAGAAAGTAAATTAGGTAATAAATAGAAAAAAAATTAAACTCACCTTTTGCCATGCGTAGGATAGAGATTGAGTTGAGACATTTTGAGTGGCAATAATTTCTTCAATTCGATGATCTTCAAGCCAGATCAATTGAAAGGATAGGAAAGGTAGAGATGATGGTGATGTAAACGGTGTTGTAATATTATAGGGGGCTATAGATTGTTGAGAAAGACGATATCGAATGGTCAAGTCATTTCCACCCAAAGCCACAAAATTTTTTGGTCCAACAAGCTCAACGGTTGGAAGACTAGAGAACAAGTCCAAGGAAGCATGGTGAACTGAAATGAGAAAAAGAAATAAAAGCTCCTTCGTAATTTGTCACCCGGACAAGAGACAGAAAAAACCAAAGCCATCCTTATTGCATGTTACACATTGGCATGTCAACAGTCATTGGCAAGTATCAACATGACTCTCTCTCTCTCTCTTGTGTGTGTCTCTACACACTGAAATCCTTGTAATTTTTTATAGAGAGAGTCTACAGTAGTCTACACAATGGAAGAACACAATAAGTAAAAAGGTTGAAATGAGAACGTGAAATTCTTTCACTTTCATGCACCCGCAAGGCTCTTAGAATATAATATACATGTACATTATAGATTCTAAGAGAGCTCGTATATTACAGACAGGGAACTTAACGTTTTGGGATCCTGGAGAGAAAAATGATGGCACATGATAACAAACGATAAACTCTCTCTTTTTTTGCCCTTCTCTCTTGACTTACTTTTCAATTCAAGCCAATAAATTTCCCTAGCTTTTTTTTGTACGGGCAATATCAATAATGTTCAACATTACTCCTACCCCTCTTGTATGTACATAATAGGTACTACCTATACATCAACATGTGCATGGAGAAGAATTCAGATTTTGAGATTTTTCTTCTTTTTCTCTCCCTATCTTATATCTCCTTGCCATCTAGGACGAGGACAATGCATGGAGAGAGAGAGAGAGAGAAGAACATGAAGTGTAGAATCATCATTCTTTTCTCTCTTGTATAAAATCCTGATTTACTTTTTTATACTCACAAGAGGCAAGACGAAGAGGCAAGTTGTTCTTTTTTTAAAAAGTATAAAAGCATCAAAAGAATGGAGGCATATCAAGTCAACTCTTTGGAGGACACATATGTCAAGTAAAATATATTATGAATTGAGAAGACTAGGCATGTAAATCTCTACTAAAGCTCTACCAACAACATTTTGAAAAATTGTGGGCTACTCCTCTCCTACTCCTACTCTCTAGAACTACCTAGAGAGAGAGAGAGAGAGAGAGAGAGAGAGAGTTTGGGAATGTTTCTCATTCGCATCACCAATTCATTGATTGGTTCCAAAAGAATTGGGAACGTGTAATATGAAGAAAAATTGTTCTCTTTCATCTCATCCCTCCCCACATTTTTTTCTCTCTTTCTTTTTCCTCCCTCTTCGCAGATTCTTCAAACTTTAGTCGATAGGGCTTGGTTAAGCCCTTATTGCAAGAGGCAAGTCAATACACATAAGCTGGATAATATAGTCTGAGTCTTGGAGTATTTTCTCCAACAATTCCTGGAGCTTCCCCTTTTTTTCTCCTCATTCCTCATGTATTTGTACTTGTAGATTGTACACTGTGAAGCTATGAGGAAGGTAGGCATTAAGCCGACAAATTTAATAGAAATGCACCTAACCCAAAAACGTTAGAACCTCTCCTCCTCTCTATATGCTGACCTAGGCAGACGTAGACCTCAAATTGAATATATATTTTTCCATCCATTTTATACTCAACCTGTCAGCTTACCACAAAGTCACCAACAGCTCAGGGAAAAAAGAGAGAGAGAGAGAGAAAGAAGACTAAAAGTCACTTTTTATGACCACTTTTGTTACGTCCAACTCATTCCTAAAAAGAACCTTCCCCATGTGCCTGCTCCTGTCGTAAAATGTTTCTCTCTCTCTCTGTCTGTGAGGTTCGATGCGTAGTCTCAAGTCAATTTTACTGTCCCCTTTTTTTCTCTCTCCATTTTCTACCTTACCTAGCCATCCTAATTTCAAAAAAGTAGCCACCAACGAAAGCCAACTACGGTGATTTTCTCTCTCTCTCTATCTACAAAAATCCACTTGGAGAAAATAAAGTCAGACTAAAGGTAAAGGCCTTTTGGGACTGGCTGATATGTGTCACCCTGATAGTCTACCTACAATTTATCTGTCCATGTTTTTCTTTTCTTTGTGTAGTCTGTAGTGTCTCATGTTGTTAAACTTTAGTAAAACCCAACTTTTGCTACTTGTTGTTACATGAGTTTTCAGTTTTCTCCTTCAACTATTTGGTCATGAGGGACTAGTCTTTGGATATCAGGTAGAGAGAGAAAGTGTACTTGTTTGTCTTGTATAAATATTTAAATTCTTTCTCTTCCCTCCCTTTAAAATAAATATTCATGTAATTGGCAAAATATTATGTGCAAAAAATTTTATCTCTACTCAAAGAAAAAAAAATTGTCCATGACCCAAATTTTTTAGACTTTGATAACATCAAACAGTCTCGAAAAAAATTTTTTAAATTGAACAAATACTTATAGATTGTTTCAATAAAATTGAGTTTAATTTAACTAAAACAAACTAAAAGATGGACTAGACAAGATTCTCCTTTTAGTGTACATGACTTTCTCTTTTATTTACAGTGAGATATTGTATGTGTACTGATTCAACTGTTAAATTTCTAATTGAGCTGGTTTGAAAAATTAAATTTAATGAAGAATTCAAAGTGACTTGGTTTAAAACTTTGTCACTATTTCTCCCTTTTTCAGTGTCTTTCTAGAAACTACAAAGCAAAGCTACTTGATAGTAGTAGCACAACACTTTCTTAGAAGCGTCCAGTTCATTATTATTTATATATACATGAATCGATAGTTCTATTTAGTACATTAACTAAAAAAGAGAGAGAGAGAGAAAAGTGGAGAAAGGGAGAGGGTACAAGTAAAAAGAGTGGGATGTAGATTCCCTCTTGAATGTCATGCAATTTTGGTAAAACCACATGAAGGAGTTGCCTGCCTCCTTGGTTTTGTCGTCGTTTTGTCTGGCGCTGAGAATCCGACTTGCCTTGCATACAAAATAAAGGATTGAACTGCTTTGTGGCAGTTTCTCTGCATACATCTATACATATTTGAAAACAAGAGAGAGAGAGAGAGCTTCAAATGAACACATACATTTCCTTTAGTTGTAGTTTACGATGACTACGAATTAACTTGAATGGACTTTGCTCTAGTCGTGTACCTTCCTTCGTCGCAATCGAAATAATAAACTTACACAACACCCCCTCCCTCCCCTTCTTTTTCTCCGTTCCTGTACAAAGAAAAGCTCCCTCATTTGCCTTTCCCAACTGACTTGAAAATGGAGGAAACGAGTACTTAAGTAATATTCTCAATCTAAAAAGTCTCTCTCCTCATGGAATGCATTCATGTAAATTTTCTAGAGCCCACCTTCCAGGCACTTTAATCTCGTCTAATTAACCACGGAGAAAGTACAGGGAAGAGTGAAGGGGGTATAGGAATATAGGAATGGGTTCATAAATAGAAAACTGAGTACTCCCCCATTATGAACACTTGCATTCACACTCTCTCTCCTCTCTCTCTCTCTCTCTTTAGGTACCCCCTGAATGATCATTGAGATCGATATTAGTCAAATTTTTCTCATCTTTTATGTAAACTTTCATTCCTTTCTACACAATCAAACCATTTCATTTATTAAACTGTGTAAAACTCTCTCTCTCTGGTCGTTTCTTCCTACTTCATCAACAAAAGATTCTATAAAGTCGTAAAATCATGAGGCTCATTAACATTCAAATGAAATTGGAAAAAGATTTTTTTTTTGATTTTAGTGTAAAAATATTCATACGTCTACACTCTCTTCTACGTATTTACCTAATAGTTATATATATGTAGATGAACTGATGATGTGTAATTTTAATTTAAAATTTGTCAAAAGATTTTTTTTTGTGAAATTATTCAACTCTACAGAAAAAAATGCTTTTGATTTGAATATCAAAAAAGTGAGTTACTTTGACCAAGAGAAAGACTGAAATAGAGGGGGGCGGGAGGAGGACAGACAGGAATTTTCATTTTGACTTATGAGGCAACCAAGCATAAAATTGAGAAAACGTTGCAAACCACTGGAATGAGAGGATAAAAAAAAGGAATTGAGGAAAGGAAGAGAAAGCGTGAGGGAATTTGAGAGGATCAAAATCCAAACTAATAGGAAATAAATGGTTGAAAATTAAAGGATAGACTTTCTCCTTTTTTTGGACAACGAGTTGTGAGTTGTTTTCACGGGGAAACTATTTACTTTTCCCTCATTTCACGTGTGTAGCATGACAGCAAAATTTGGGACGAAAAGTGAGCAAAGAAATTAGAAGCAAAGCGAGAAAAAAAATAGAGAGAAAAAAAAGTAAACTTGATTGCTTACGAATCGATAGAAGGATGAGGGAACTGTATAACAAGTTCATTTTAGATTGGTTTGTTTTTATTAGTCCAGCTCCAGTTCCCAGTCCCATTCCATGTTGTTGGCAGTTTCCATTTTAACAGTCAGTGTCCTTGTATCCTCGTTTGTGTGTGTCACAAACTCTTTGGGCTTTTCTCAATGGAGAGTGACAGAGAAAAGAGAGTGAGCTCGTAAGATTGACTAGTAGTACAAAATCTTGAATCTGGGGGTTGACTTAGACGGCGAGAAAAAAAAGAGAAAGTTGTCAAGGCAGGAGAACAAGTTGCTTCTCTCTTATAGGTAAAAAGAAATGGCTCAACTGATCCTTCTCAACACCACGGCAGGCATACCCATATCCACATCTATTCCAAAAGGAAATACCCGGGCTACCCCTATAGAGAAAGGAATTTTCTCGAGAAAAATGTGGAGGCAGCTACAACAAAACGAGGGCCTCACTTTGACTTGCTTTCGGCTCACGGCTTAAGTATATCTCAGTACAGCACCATTAGACACGAGCAAACCAGTCCAGGGAAGTGACTACAAAGAAAAAAAGAAGAAATAATGTAAGAACGACGTCTAGGTTTACGTGTATATTTACATTAGGAAACTAAACCCCCCCTCCCCTTCTTCTCTTACCCCTACCCCAGCAGATCAGAGCCTGGTTTACAGTTTCAATGGAGAAAAAAAACAAGGCAATGTTGTAGTTGTGCTCTCTCTCTCTTTAAATATTTGATTCAACCCCATTTGAATAGTACAGTATCCCTCCATTCTAATCTATATATATCTTACTTCTCTCTCTCTTTAGAGACCCCAAAAAATACCTTTCCATTAACTTCCCTGCCATTCCCCCAACTACACCAGTCAATGGTTCACCCACCCCTGACTGACCTGAGACTTGAGAGTGATTGTGGTTGTGACTGTTGGAAAAAGGGGATGATAATATTTCCCTTCCAAAGAATGGGAAAAAGATAAAAAAAATCCAATAAGTCTTGTACTAACATGCAAGGGAGACTCGATATAGAAACTTTATAGTTTTTAACAAAAAAAAATCAACTGTTAGTCTTGTCAAAATGATTGTACAAAATATGTAGTTGGGGTAGGAGTACTATTAGTACAACAAGGAGGGGGAGGGAGGGTGACAATGACAAGGAGAGAATAACCAGAATATTTTTTTTACTACCCAACGACCATGTATTACAGCCTACACGCATAATAATGTGGGCTCAAGTTAAAAAAATGCATGGAAGAATATTTTGACTATCCATATCTACATATTTAGATACAGAAAGAGAAAGAGAGTTTTTAGATGAGGAGCCAAAGGGAAGCTGAAACTTTCGTTTTTCTTATAGACAAAAAAATATGTAGCGGGTGAAAGTAGAGTATTATATGTGTGTGTACAATGTATAGACCATGAGTTTGGTTCCACAGAAAATTTGTCTGGTGTGCTACCCCCGTGAATCCGGAATTTCCCACGAGGGGATATTCTTTTTTAGATGGTGCAAACGTGGCTGTATTCAGCAAAAATTGGTCTCCTGGGTTGGAAAAGGGGAAAGTCGCGTCTGAATATGTATAAGTAGATGGTTACATTCAAAAGAGAACAGCGCTACCGGCTACAGCCACTCTTTTCTCTCTTCATCTTTCTCCTCACCACCACCACCAAGAAAAAGTAGCAACTTTGTCTTCTTCTTCTTCTTACTTTCTCTCTTCAACATTGACGTTCACTTCATCACCCGACCAGGCAATGAAAATACGCAGCGAGTAATAAGAGGTAGGGAATATTTTTTCATGGTCAACGATTGTTTTGAATTCTTGAGTTTTTAGGCTATACAACTACATCACCACCACCATATTGTACACATCGACCATGTAATTTGGGTTGCCCGTCAACCCTCAGTTGACAAAACAGTTTGGTTCTTTGCGGGAGTGGAGAGAAAGTAAAGTGAAAAATATATTTTGAGGTCTATATAATAAATGGGGCACTGGTAAAATAGATAGTTGATTCATTTTTTTTGAAATATGCGGAAATGAACAAGAAAAGAGATGTAGAGTAGTCTTAAGACTTCTTAAGATGTTCCCATCCTCCTTTTTTTAGCCCATTGTCTCTTCCATTGTCTCTCCATATTTTCGTCCCCAGACTTTTTAGATGACGTCATGTCAAAAAAATGATTTTACTGTAATGATGTGTCGGGGATAAAAAATAGGGAGTCGACAAGAATCTTTCTTCTTTTTTTGAAAAAAAAGAAAAAGCTCATCATTTTGAAAAGTGGACAGTAGAAATTTTCTCTCTCTCTCTTCCGTCCTATTTATGGGTTCCAATCAGAATGAGGGGGAGGAAGAATAAAAAAATATTGATTAAAAGCTGCTGACGCCACTAGACTTTTTATTTTAACCACTAGATACATATATATATAATATACATATCTAGTACAAAATATAGGGGAGTGTAGAATAGATAATGTTCGATTTTTATTCTCTCTCTGTCTTCCATTCATCGAGTAATTTTCTTTCATTCAATTTTCACTGAATATGTTCTCTTGTTTTTTTAATGAAATTTCTCGGAATGTCAGTTAAAAGTTTTTTCTACTATTTTTTTTATACATGGAAATTTTTTTTTTCAAAAAGAATCTAAAAAAACCCTTCAACCCTTTAGAGACTTGGCATGTGTTCTGTTATATACCTCGTCATGTAGACAAGACGAGAAAATGTACATGCCTGAAATAGTAAAATAGATAATGGGTTTTCAAGAGGATAAAAATGCGACAAGAGCACAAAGAGAGAGAGAGAGAGCGAGAGCAACCTGTTTGTGTCATGCTAATACTTGTCATTTTTGTCACTTCTGAGGTGTCCTGTCACTCTTCAACCTTCTTTTCAATGTTCAATGTCTATTGGCATTTCCGAGTAGTAAGTTAAGCCGTGTGGAAGTCAAATGTCGTTCTCAAGACAAAATTTTTTCAAAGAAATCAATTTTTTTCCCTATCTTTCTCTCAACTTACTATACAATTTTTTTTTGTTGCAAAATAAATGCAAAAAAAAAGAATTTGCAACAACAACAAAAAAAAAGTTGTACAGACTTATATAAGCAGAAAGAAAATGATAAGGGGTGCATGTTGTGTAACTGATAAAAAAAATGTAGCAAAAGAAAAAAAGTTGTTGATAAATCAACAAAGTGTTTTGTTGCAATTTCTCAAGTTTTCTCCTTATCTCAACTTTAATTCTATTTAAGTTGTTTTTTCTATATATAGCATGTAATTTGTATAGTAGATATACAAACACAATTAATATTTTGGTGTTGTTGTTGTTTGGAGACAGGAAGGAAGAGTCACCTTATCTATTCTCAAATTCTCAACACAAGAAAGATAATTGAATAGAAAGAGAGGGAGACAGAGAGAGACCATATTTTTTATATGATGTTATCGTACGGACAAATAAGAACAGTGCTGACTTGCCTTAGAGGCCAGTGAACTTTGAAAAAAGAGAAAAAAATAGAAAAAAAGAAAAATGAAGGGAGAGCGACTGTAATAAGTTTAAAGGTAACAAGATGGAGAGAGAGAGAGAGAGAGAGAGAGAGAGAGAGAGTGCATGAGGCATACATTTAAGTTGACATATTACAAATATACCATGAAAAAAGAGGGGTTCTGCCATAAGAAAAACTGACGATGAGTATGTATCACTATGTACTTTATATAGAGAAGAAGGAGAGAGAGAGAGAACATAGACGATAAGATTCAAGGCTTGGGAGTACGTGTATATGTGTTATTGAGAGTTGATCAACTGCCTAGTTTCAACAGAAAGATGTGCGACATTATAAGATAATGTAATTTTAAAAAAAGTTTCCTCCACACACACACACATCCGACTCGGAAGGAGGGGAAGTGAGATGACGACTGGAGCTTGTGGCTGTGGTTGAGAGAGAGACCAGGACCTAAAACGTAAAAAGTAAATGCACAATCGATTCCTTATACTGCCGTATAATATGGTTCCCTTCTCCAGCTCTTCACTCACAGGGGTTTGTAGGCACAACGAGTAGTTATTCCTGGTGTGTGTGCAAGTTCAGTCTCTCTCTCTCTCTGAGTGAGAGAGTACTGGATGGTACTTAATGGGGGACTCTCTCTCTCTCTCTTTGTGTGTTGTAAAGTGTGGATATATATTCTACACGTGTAGAATGAGACATTTACATAGGGACACGCAATGTAACATTTAATTCATAGACTTGAGCCTTCAAGTCTAAATGAGAGAGAGTGTGTGTGTGTGTTGTTTGCATGTTTGTTGTTTTTTTTTTTTTGCAATGTTTATAATAACATGTACATGTATGGGGTACTCTACAGCTTCTCCAAGGAAATAAAGTGTGTTCGTCTGTTCTTTGTAATCCACTCACACTCTCAAAAAAACCCTCCCTGTGTCTCTTCTCGTAACTCATCAAAATAATTTAGACAACTTTTCTCCTTGTGTTTGAAATGTTCAAGAAAGTGCCATTCTTTTGAGACGAAGAGGGGGCCCCGCTTTCTTTTACAAGTAAAAAAGTGAAAGGCGAAAGGCACGAATGAAAGGAAAGTATTCGACGGACTCAAAGGGATCGTAAAAAAAAGTCCAGGATGTTAGACAAAGGCAAGCGGAAAGACACAACGGAAAAGAAACCAAAGGGGAAGAGCACAAAAAAGAGACAACAACAACAATGATCCTCAGAGAAAAAAACTTAACTTTAACTCTGTCCTCCTTCTCTCACTTATTTTACTATTGTATTAATTATGGATTTTTAGAGAGGATTTTACGTTTGGTGGAAAAAATACTTAAAAAATAAAATATGGGCTCATCATGTCTAACGTCATTACATTGTTTTTTTGTGTTATTTTTTGTAGACATTTTTAATTTTTATTTTTATTGCACAATTTTTTTTTATTATGTTCACAACATGACATGGTAAGGGAAGATAAGTATGGCTCAATGATTTTAAAATTACACTACCTATAACCTATATAAATGTATAATGGTCCTTTTAATCTAAAGCGAGCAAGGAATTTTTATTTTATTTTTACTCAGATTTTTTACAGCTTTAAAGAAAACTCCCTCCGTTCCTTTCCGTCTCCCTCTTTTTTTTAAGTCAGAAGAAATTCAAAATTAAATTATGTACATATACAACTTGCTGTCTACATCATGAGAAAAGCTTTTCCTTGTGTTTTTTTTGTACACAAATTGAGGAAAACACTTTTCCTCTTTTTTTGAAGAAACCAAAAACGCCTTTGAACTTGGCTTATCATTTACTTTCTCTCTCTCTCTCTCTCTTGTATTTTCTCTTGGAGAGAAAAGATTCATGGCTAAATCACTTCATCCAGAATCTGTACAAGGTTCATCTGTACATGTTAAGAGTAGGAGACTATAAAATAGAAAATAAACTCTCATTTAAATCTTTCAAATCCATGGACCAAACTCAAAGAAGAAGAAGAAAAAAAATACAAGAAAATTTCACTTTCTCCTTGGCCTTGGCTATTTAGTCTTTTTATCTTGTGTAAGGTAAGAAAAATAGTAAAAGGAACAATCAAGGGAGGAGAAGAGAGATGAGAAAATAACATGGGTAGCTTCAAAGCACCAATAAAAACGGATGAAACAATTTGGTTCCAAAGGGGTTTATCCTACCTTAATCAACCGTCGATTCATATGATGCAAGAGAGAGAGAGAGAGAGGGAAAGAGAAAGACATAGAAGTGAAAGTTGAGCATAGGAGAATCTATTTATACACAAATTGCAAAAAGCAAATGAAATAGCAACATTTTCTCTTCCCTTTGTTTCTTTTTTTTATTTGCTATGTCTGTCTGTATGTGCCATGTGTGAGATTGAGTTACTTATTCCTACGTACCCGTCTCTCTCTCTCTCTCTCTCTCTCTCTACAGTTGAACTCCAGGCGGGTTTCAGTCCCATGAGTTGAGTCTCTTTTGTTGCCCGAGATAAAAATAATGATTTTGTCACATGATGCTTCACAGGTTGAATGTAATCTCGTGTGTGTGTGTATACCTTGTACAACTATATATGTATGTACATTGTGTACAAAGACATGTGACAAGTTTTCTGCATAGAATGTCTACCCAAACAAGTCGTTCAGTTGAAGCCTTTTTCCTCCCCTCATCAGTCTCCGTCTCTCCAAAACTAAACTGTCAGAATTCTCATGGAGACTATACAGAATAAAAGTATAGAGACAAATATGGCCATGTTATGGAATACCAAAAGTGTACAAAATATTTTCAATTGTTCAATTTGAATCCTTCACAATTTTTATTGAAATACTCAGGAGCTAGACTAGAGTCTGGCTCCTATACTCATACTTTATGAGTATTTTCTTGATGGCAATAAACCAAAAAAGAACTCTGCATGCTCTTTCACGTTTAATCGGTGAAAGTATTCTAATATTCATAATAATAAATAAAACATATAAGTACATATGTACTATTATATGTTATGGTGGTAGTTTGCTGAGTAATTTATTACAAGTCAAATGAGGCTAGAGAGCAGAAGTACTCATTTTGAAGAATACAAAGTATTTAAAATTTTAGACTTGATTTCCTACACTACACTAGATTGCCTCATTCAATTGTAACTAAGGATTCAATTTTATGTTTGACTCATAAATCATCCAAACATTATAGTCAAAATCCGCCTTAGCCTGACTCTGATTTGGAGGTCTAGCTTGTGTGTGTGTAGTAAATTGATTTAGAAAATTTAAATTTTGTCAAAATACACTTTTCTGTACAGGACAGAGCACGAAAGGATGGCAGCCACTAAATTTGTGGTCTAAAAGTAAAAGGGGCGGTTAAATAGTATGATAAACAGCCCGTTAGTCATTATCCAGAGTCGAAAGTTTCACCCGGAGAGAAAGCAAGCGAGAGAGAGAGGAAATAGAGCGTGACGTTCGTATAAGTTGGGTACATGTGTGTAGTATTTTCATGGTAATAATAAAGATGTTTTCAAGAGCTCTTCTTCTGCGTGTAACCGGTGTATTAATGAGTAAAATTTGATAATATACACACACATCCCATATGTATATAGACGATGTGGAAAACGAAACAAAATTGGAAGTAGTCCAGAGTGTGTGTGTGTGGCAGAAACTGTGGTGGTGGTCGTGTAATTATAGGTAACTATAAAAGCTCTTTCGTTTCTATACAAATTTATCCGACTTAATTAAATCAAGCTAACCCCCTAACCGTCACCTCCATCTTTCTCTAGTGTTTCATGCCAGTGGCCTATACACAATGGCCTTAGGTATTATTTCATGATCCTGTTGTGTGTCCAAAGAAATTAAAGTTAATCGTGCACAATAGAGGAAATATCTGTACTTACATATGAACTAACTTTACGAGCCATGGAATATGTACCCAAAGAATAAAATGGAGTTGGAATTCAACAAATATTTCACATACCTATCCTACTCCTACTCCCCTACCTAAAAACTAGCCTAATTATGTTCGCATCCTGCCCAAAGTGTCCTTTGAACAAAAGTATCAATTTTCATTCCCATTATTAGCTACCCTTTGGTATATTTATTGGCAAAGTAGAAAGTAAAGCTTGTGCAATAACAATACGAGAGAGAGAGTTTTACTGTACTGAACTCCCTCTGCTCTTTCATTGTCCCTTGAAAAATCAACAATGAAACTGTTTGGCCATACACTCAAGCAATCTTGAAACTACAGTAAAGAAGACTAAAAAAGAGACTTGAAAGCTTTGAAATAACAGTGGAAGAGAGAAAGTAGCTCTTGGAACAAGTGGTGATTTCACTCTCGACATATAAAATGTTAAAATACGTACCATAGCTATACATTTTAGGTAAACTCTCTATAAATATATGCACTTTGGCAACAACTTGCTGGATATATACAACAAAAGTTTTATAGACAAGGAATATACAATTGTCTCATCATTAGCAAGTAAAGGCTATAAGTATTTATGGCCATCCCCATGATTGTACAGAGACATAGAGAGAGAGAACATCGCCATTCAATTCCCGCCGCTTATTACAGATACACGAGAAGATAGTGAGGAGAGGAAAGGACTTGGTTCTTGTGTCTAGTTTCTAATATGTAAGGTGATGACCATCCTACCATTTGAAATGGGATTGGTAATAGTTATAGTTTATACAACCATCAACTTGCTATCTCATCCCATACAGACAAAGACAATACAAGCAAGAAGGAGAAGAAACAGCTTGAGAGGGGAGAGAATGAGTTTGAGGTTAATGAAGATAACCTCAAAAATTTTGTGTGTTTGTAAGCCCATAGAAAGGTAAAGTATGAGAAAAATGTGCTAATTTTTACAGATAAATTTTATCATTCCCTACTTCTCCATCTCCCATAATTTTACTAGCATTTAGTTTTACCCAGAACAAAAAAGTGTAGACAACTTCCTTGTACAAAATGAGATACTTTCATGAATTCAAGTTTTATATTAAGAAAAAAATGAACTTACATGTTTGAAAAGGGGATGGAGCTCAAGCTACAAGCTGAGAATGGTGTAGTTATTTAATTAATTATTATTAAGTTGATCAAAGTTTATTAAACTGATCATAAGAACAATACCCCTCACTCCCAATTCACATTTTCATATATATTAAGTTTAGATGCACCACCAGTCATATAATTTAGAGGAGGAGACAGGTTGTTGTTAGACAAAAGGAAGAGAAAGATAGAACTTTCTCTAGAAAAGAAAAGCGAGGACAAGAAAATTCAGAACACTTTTGTTGGGGAACCATGCCGTAAAAAATAGAAGAGGGGAAACGATGATATCGTAACAGCTGGAGCACTCACTGAAAATTAACGAAATTTTGCACCATTCAATTTTCTCTCTCGGCTTTTTACATTGGGAGCACTTATATTACATTTATGGTAAATAGGTAATAGATAATATAAGAAGAAAATGTTTTTTGTATCTGTACCTATATATACTGTACTACACATTCAAGGGTTGAACAAGTAGTTTCCTAGTGACACTTTCTCTCTCTATAAGAACAACAAGGTTTCCATTCTCTACTAGTAAAATTAATGTTGACACAACAACAAGGAAGTGGAGGAGACTTGGCACAAGAGAGAACAAACTTCCCGTCCTCCTACAGGATCCTGTAGATAAAAGTCTGGAGAGAACATGTAAAGACGAGCCACGAGGAACCAAGCGAGTGATTGCCAGTCAAGAAAAATTCTTTACCTAGACAATATCCAAGGGAGAAAAAAAAGAGAGAAAGTGATACACCAAGACTGACTCTTTATGTGTGTTTTGAGAGAGAGTAAGAGCGTAGACCGAGCAGAGTAGACACCACGGCTCCTCTGATCCAACTGACAACGTATTTCATTTGTGAACTTTTACTGTGCTCTAACTCCTCAAATACTGTCTCATATATCCCCCTCTCCTACCTCTCTCTTGCTCTCTCCCTTCATGCTGGAGGTTGATATTCGTTGCCAGTCCTAGGAGAGAAATCATGCGTGCAAAATGCACAAAAATACTGCCGAGATACAATAATACAATAATGATGTCTATTGTGAATTGGCTGAGACTGAATTTTCAGGATTTTGGTTCCTTTTTTCCTTCTCTCTCTCTACTTTCTCTTCCTATCATGTGTTATTATATTATCATGGATTGGGATGTAAGGAAGAGAGTATTTTTGTCTGTGCTCTGGTGTGTGGTTCTAACTCAACTATGGAAAAAGGAATGGGAAGAATTTGTTATAAATAGACCCAGTCTAAATATCTGTATCATGTGGCCCCCACTACCATACCATATAAATAAATAGGAATAAACAACATGTGAGCATATGTGTTGTGGTGGTGGATGGTGGGTTCAAAGTTTTGGGTGCCAACCTAATAATTTTGTGTTTTGGAGAAGAATAGGCGTGTACTTGGTTCGAGGTAAAGGTTTTAAATGTGGCCCATTCATTGAGTGTACTATACATATACAAAAACAAATAAATTCAATATTTTCTGGCAAAGACCCAGCCTCTTTCTCTCCATATTTAAACTAAAACACCTTTTTCGTCCCCTTCTCCAACGACTCTCTCTCTCTCTCTGTCTCTTTTACGGAACCAAATATACTGTTATAGGTACACTTGGTAATAACACAGTTGAGCAGTCTTCAAACACTTGAAATGGTAAAAACAAGACAAGGGTTGGATCTCTCTTTCTCTCTGTCTCTGCCTCAGCATAATTCTTTCTCTTTTTTTGCTCAAAAGTCTATTTACGAGAGAAAATTGCACATGGCCAAGTCTATGGTTATAGTGTATGAAGTATGGTTGGACATATACTAGTATTTTCACCATTTAGTTTGAACCGACGAGTCTATAACAACTCAATATGCATATAAATGTCTCTCGAGGCTCTGTAATGTATAGACTCTTTGTTGTGTATTGTCTTTTATTATTTCCACCACAAAAAATAATCTACCATCAATTTTTATTTGAGGAACCAGGGACAAGTTTCACAAGAAAAAAAGATAGAAAGTGATACCTAAGTCCATGAATTGTGAATGGAATGACTCTCTCTTTTCATTTTTTTAATATTTTCAATATTCCTGAACAATTATTTGAGTTTGAAGGTGCACAATACATGCCTAGGACAAAATATTTGTGTGCGTAGGATGTAGTCCAGTCAATGGTCTAATGTTGTGCTTGATAAAGAACACATGTACACACAAAAAAATACAAAATAAAAATACCCCCAATCCAACTGTCGTGTTCGTTTGGTTATGCGGAAACCAAGTGTATGAGAGGGTAAGTATTGCGTGTAGATTACTAGGGACACGCAAGAAGTTTCTCCCCCCACGTAAAAACCCGGTGATATAGGTACAGCTAGTAGCTATTCTTCTTCTAATAATAATACCGAAGATCCGAGTCGGGTCGGGACGTCCACAATTCTCCAGGTTTTCTCTAGTTAGTCTAACCAAGTCTCTCTCTCTTAGTGTAATAGAATACTACAATAAAATGGAATCCAAGTGCATGTATTATAATTGCCAGCACAATTAAGTTTAAGAGTAAATAAAAAATTGGTGACTATAAATATTCTTTATATTACTCCAAAAAAGACATATCAAATGATGAGCCAGATATATCACATGGAGTCATCAACACGATGAGAAAAAGAAAGTGGAAGGGAGAGAAAACACACACACAACAACAAATTGAAGACAAGGGCCCAATGGGAAAAAACTCACGTCGGCTAGCAAAACTGAGCTAATATAATAAAAGATTTTCATTTCATGCTTTTTTCCCAAGAGATAAATTTCAAGACTATTTAGAAATTCCATTCCACTCTACAATGGACGAAAGTTTGACCAGTCCTTGAGACAAGATGAAAATTCAATGTAGCAACTGGACAAGGATGGTGGAACAAAGAGCATACTTATGTTTTTCTTGTGTACAAGTACCTTTTACGTGGGCAGCACAGAGAGAGAGAGAGAGAGAGAGAGAATTTCACTGGAGACTTGATCTTGTGTATTTCGTACCTCCACTCTCATTCCGTATGCAAGCGACATTTTTTCTCTCTCTTTTTCTTATTTCATCATTTCCCTCACCAGCCTGACTTGTCATTCTTTTTTTAGGTGGTGTACATACATAGATCTGTATGTGGACTCTATAAGAATCTACAGGGGGGAGGGGAAGCTTCCTGTTGTACTTTCCACTGGACTTTCTCTTGACTTTTCCCCTCTGCCTTGACTCGTACCATTGTTCATGCTTCTCATATATATACAAAAAAAAAGTCATTTATTATTCATTATCCCGACAGTAAAACATTCATGATAAAAAGAATAAGAACACGCAAATATAAGTAGTAGTGTATATATTATATATTATGGTCTCAAGCGTGCTCAAAACGCATGGTTACAAGAATCACCCTCGAAATAAACTTTTTTTTCCTCTTCTTCCTTTGTCCAGGGACAAGTACCCGGGTAGGGTAAGGTAGAGAGCATTCCTGTAACAGCAAATCTTGTACTGTTCAAACAAAAGCATGTAACATACCTTATGTACAATCTGAAAGCAGCGTCAGATTTTTATAAACTTTTATAATATCACTCTCCACCAATGTACATATACTCTGATACTTGGAACGGAATTATAACAAGAAAATCAGCATCAACATTTTCAACTAGAAACCTTCACAATATATATATATTTTTGTTTACTCAGCTTGACTGACGAGGAGCTTGTTCTCATAGGAGAGGAAAAATAAGAAGAATGAAAATGAGAAAATCCCACACTTAAGTCGTGTCAATATTTTCACTATGGTTTCTCTATCCCAAAGCCCCTTCCCTGTATAATTTCTGTGTTCCCATCAGCATCCCTAAAATATGTACATCATCTCTAGCTACAAGGCAAGATGACTCCAACTATGTACTATAACTAAGAGAAACTTGAAAAAAGATAATTCTTTCATTCAAAAAATTTTCTCTAGCTTGCTCTAGTTCCTTAATCAAATTACCTTTTAGATTTTCCACATCTTTAAATTGTACATTGTTAACTAGAGCGTGGAATTGTACCCCTTTCTTAAATTACAATTCAAAATACTACAAGAGTAAAATTAACTCAAATATTGAAATTAAGTCAATGTTGTATGACAAACAAATAAATGAGTGTCAAAAATACTAGTAAAATGCCAAGAAAAATTTAGAGAAACGTCATGTATTCCAAGAGAGATTCTTTTTCATTTGATATTATTTTTATTTTTTTTCTTGATTAAATCGCTGTATTTACAACGAGAGAGGAACTCATAGGATACTAATAATCATAAGACTTTCTAAAATTAAATATAATATTATTATTTCTCAGATATTTGTTTTCGTTACCTTCATATAATAATTCTATTTTTATTTTTCTTTGTCTCTACATAAATAGTACATGTAATGGACATGTACTTGTAAGAAGAAAGATAATTAATTTAATTATCATCAATTTTTTATTATTTAGTTAGGTCGTAAAATTATCATTTACCTTATACATTTTGAACTTAGTTATTATTTTAATACATAATAATAATAATATGCCGTCAATAACAATAATATTACCTAATATTAGGAATAATATAATTTTATAATCATATAGAGATAATCACTGCAATAATAATTAACATAAGTAATGTACTAATGTATGTAATGTAAGTATTAGTATAATTATAATAATCATAACAAATTTATTTTATATACCTAATTAATATTTTTTCTCACTACATTCTATATTAATTATGAAGAGGAGGGTGACCTCAAATATTACATGATCGCATACAATTCAAAAAAAATTGAATTTATATTTTTCGTAACGTAAATATATTGGAAATTATTTGTGCTTCTACATTTACTTAAAACACTCCTCTTCATCATTGATCTTCATAAAGGTAATCATAAAAAGGTAATGAAGAAAAAATCACATTGCATTTTTTTTCCTCAATGTAGAGCGACCTTGAGTCATTTTTTTTTCTTTGTAAATACAATAATAATAAGAATAATAATTAATATATTTTTTACATTTTTTCTACACAGTTTTTTTCCTCTCAACTCAGGGCTGCTCATACACAATTTGTAAGAGATGAAGATTAGGATGAGCATTGAGCAAAATTCATTACACTTATAACCAGTCTATTGAACACATCCACGAGAGCGGTGGGTCTCTTCCATTTATTTTTTTTTACTCTGATCATAAATTTAACCATTCCGCATTCTCTGACATTCTTATTAATTTTAATTCTTAAAACCCTCCGTACTCTTACAATACAAAAGAGATATTTTACTGAAGAGCAGTCAAAAACAGTTTTTATCCATCCTTCACACACATATTTTATATATTTTTAGTATCCTGTGTATCATGAAGATATACTAACATAAATACATGTATAATATTGATGATAGAATAAAATCATTTTACAGCCTTTAGCGTACTCCAAAACAAATTGAAGTACAAAAATTTGGATAAAAATCACGTTTTTTTTCCTCTTCTTCTTTTCCTGATTTTCCTTTTTAAAAAATATAATTTTTTTTTAAATAGATTGTCAAAAGTGAGTCAATCATTAAACAAAGTAGAATATGAGAAGAGATCACAAAATTCAAGATTCTCTCCCCATATAAATTCCCCCCTCTCCTCCCTACCGTTTCTTTTCTACTATACGATGCAGGACTACCTACTAATGAAATATCATATGCAGTACTTTTGACATCATAATTCTTGCTGCATGTAGCCTCATAATGTTCTTTATATTGTAGAATCTTTCTCTAATGTTAAAAATTTTCAAAATGAAGAATAATAACAGCTATAAAAATCCATTCTTTCCCTTCCTTCGAATATTGTATAATGTGTGCAAGAGCAGAATGACTAATACTGTTAGCTGGCTCAGTGTATAATTTAGATGAGTACCAATCATCAAGTAGTACATACTATATATTACAGAATATTTCTTTAAATTAATAGTGCATATTTCAGCTATAGTAGTGTGTCTTGAGTACGTCGGACGAATTTCTCATTGCATCTTTTCTCGTCACCTCTTTCATCTTTCACTCTCTCTCTTTTTTGTCTATCACCATATCTTAGATAATTATTTAATGACATAAAATTATTATTATTCCTATATACTCACTACACAATTTTCTTATAGTTTCTTCACATTTACTGGAAATAAATTGTGTAGTTACTCTACAAGAACTCTATAATTAACGTAAGCATTTAATGATTACGCTAATGCAGTCATTTGAATCAAAATTAGATTCCATTCTTCTGCCTGTCCTGATTTTGTTTTTTATCACCCATCATTGGAGTCACCAATCACCCGACAAAATGAATTAATGTGAAAAACAAGAGCCAAATAAAAATCATCATAATAATAAGCTGCAATAGTCTCAGTAAGTAAAAAGAATTTTTTATAGTTTGCTAACAATGATAGAGAGGTTTGTTATTGTTCTACAATTAAAAATAATACAGGAGATAACATACACTGATTAATTTAACTATTTTTATCTTCAGTTGACATTTTAATTCATATTGCTTCTTTTTTGAAATTAAAAAATACAGTAGTCTCTCTTCAAAAGTATGTCTCACATTGGTTGGTTTGCGAAATTTTGAAAAGAAATATATGTATTGTAGTAAATGTGTGCGTGAGATTAAAAAATAGTTTCCTAGTTTAAAATATAAATAATAAAGAGTTCATAAATAATACTAGCTTTAAATTCTACAACAAAAAGTGAAAATAACTTTCTAAGATTTTACTGCTACAATCGTTAATACTAATAGATATAGTTAAAACTTAAAAGAGGAACCTTTTGCTGTTAAATAAGTAACAATGTTTTATTTTCTAAATGTCAACGAATTCTAAATGTTGAAAATTTGATTATGCAGCGACAGACTACCTACTTACTTAATTACATAATTAATATGCATATTTTAGTTGTCATATTTTCTGAAACATGATAAAAAATATTAGATGAAAAAAACGACTACTATATACATATTAAGCTACTCTTTAACCAAAACATGTATGGCTACAAAAGGGAAAAGGAGGGAAGACAATCTTTACACATAATTGAACTGAACTTACGTTCGAATAAATGTTAAATAATGAGAAAGGATGATATATAATTTTGAGATAAAAGTTCATTAACTCTGTGGGCCTGTATTTATGTGTCTCCACCACACACATGGGATGAGATGGCCAGCTGCAGAAGAAGAATGTAATATCACTAAAATGTTTGAACTGAGGTGTTGTCATCGTGAACCATCATCATTGCAGCCTGGTGAACTAATAATAATAACTTGTTTTTGTTCCTAATCTTCCTTTTTGGTCACGTCGTTGCCGTTTCGATATCATCAAAATCTAAAACTAGTAGTTTTGTTTCTTCAGTTCCATTTCGACTTCCTACCGCTAAAAAAAGAAAATGAGAAATGCACAATGAGCATTGCATAATGTCATTTGAAAAGTGAGATTTAATAAAGTATCCACCAAATTTGAAATCAAGTGAGCAATTTACCGCAAACTAGTTTTGTTTCTGATGCTCGTATTCTCCACACAACACCACCGCTTCCTCCACTTGCTAATGCAACAAGGTCTCGAACAAATTCACCTATTCAATAAAAAGGATTTAAATTTATTTTTAAAGATTTAAAAGAAAATTGTAAATAGCCTTGACATGAATTCCAAGTTCATGATATTTTCATGGATAAAAAGCATGCATTATCAAATCAAAATAGGTACATACCTGTCTTGATATCCCAAAGTTTAACGGTACCATCATCGGAAGACGTAATAACAAACTTATTAATTAATTGGAGGCAAGTGACGGCGCTTGAATGCTTATGACCACCTGTATTTTAGAATTCGAGTTAAATATATAAAAAGAATGGATTAAAATCTCCCACTCGACACATTTTAAAAAATTATTTTTTAAACACCTATTGATTCAATGTAAATTTTAAGCATTTAAATGCAATTTGTGATCAAGGTGACCATTATACTGACCTGCAAGAGTGAGAAGGCACTGTCCAGTTGATACGTCCCAAATTTTAACAGTAGAATCAGCATTTCCCGAAACAAGTAAATTGTCCCTGAGTTCCATTCCGGATGTTAAACTTTGGTGTCCCATAAGCGTATGTTTACAGGAACCGGATTCAACATCCCACACACGAATACTTGTATCCAAACTACCACTTACAACATGAACACCGTCAAACTATAAAATGACAAAATATTCAGTCAAGAACTTTTGAAGTTTAGGAAACAAAGTATATCCTTGACTAGGATTCCTAGTCCACACATGACAATAATAACGTGACTGTTTATGTCTTCTTACCTGAAGAGAATAAACCCTGTTTGTGTGCCCTGACAACTGATGAAGGCATTCTTCTTTTTCAGGATCCCATATCCGGACCATATAATCATAGGCTCCTGATACGACTAAATGACCATTATATTGAACACACCTCACAGCAGCCATATGGCCGACTAAAACATGTAAACAGTCTCCAGTATCTAAATCCCACATTCTGAGAGTAGCATCCCGAGAACCACTCACCACTCTGAAAGTACAAAAAAAGAGAAAATATATTAAATGTCAAGTCGAGTATACAGTTATAAAATAAAAGGTGCAAGTAATTGTATGTTTTTTTTATTTAAAGTATTATAAAGTCACTTACTTGCGGTCGCACAAATGCATACATCGAACAGTTGAGGTATGACCGTACAAGGTATGTAAACAATTTCCAGTATCTGCATCCCAAACCCGAAGAGTTCGGTCAGTGCTGCCAGATACAACTGTCGTGCCTGACATTTGAGAAGACCAAACTCCACCGGTATGTCCCAGTAGCGTTTTCAAACATTTGCCTGTTGTAGCAGACCATACTTTTAATGTGCTATCATCAGAACCGGAGACAATCCTAAAATGTAAAAAAAGAGTTACATATAAAGGTCATATCAAACTCAATCATTATTTCATAAATAATGATCATTTGATGTAGAGCACAAGTATTTTTTCTTTTGTCGTATATAATTGCCTCTTTACAGTCTACAACGTACCTGTTATTGGAAAATTGCAGACACGTAATGACATGGTCATCGTGACCTTTAAGGACTTTGGATGGCCGCATCAGTCGATGCCTCCAGTTCATTTCTACATTATGTTGCCTCATAAAAGCTACTTTCCATTTGGCTGTGGGTGGTAGGTCTAAGGGAGGTACTCGGCCATTTTTGGACCGATAAACACGCTGTGACATGGCACTAAAAAATCCCACACCTGCTTCACGACATTTTTCTCGCCAGAGTAAATTGTCATCGGCGAGGATTCGCCAGTATCGGCAGGTCTTAGCTGCTTTTAAGAGATCCTAAAAGAAAAAGAATGTTTCATTTAAAAAAAAGAAGTTTAGACACTTATTATTTCATTATTTACTAGACACTATTTGTCGTAATCACATAAATACATTTTAATACATTAATGAGAATACAATAAAAGTGTGTACCTTGGGATCCAGGAAAGACAATACATACAAGGCCAACTGAAATTTTGAAAACAAATTACACTAGTATCAATTGATTTCTTAACATGATGTATGAATGTTGAATAAATTCATGTATTATTTTTAAATTGTCTACCTCCTTTGGCAGCAACGAAATGAAATCACGTTGAAATTGAGGCTCGATAACTTGCATCATATGTCGTACTTGAGTTGGCTCACATATACCAATGAGTTCATTGATGGCCATCAGTCTTTCAGGTTGGGTCCACCTCTGCAAAAGAATTGATATTTGTACATTAGAAATCACACGTATGATTTTCATTTAAGTTTATGTACCAGAAAAACTAATGAAGATTGTTCATAATTTACCATAAAAATTTGGAGCCATTCGTCCATATGAGGAGGAGGATTTTCTTTTGAAGGTATCACGGAACGAATCATTTTGACTCTATCGGTAGTATCGGTAGCCTCAACTTCGTGTTCAATGTCGTGAACTTCTTCTTCAAGGACTTCTTCGTCGTCAGGACTATCGAGTTGATTGCAATAGGTTCCACTGCTATTAATAGCATAAATAAAATGAACAAAATGAATCCAATATTCTCTCAAGACAATTAGTCAAGTGACTAATGTATCGTGCACACGTTTTAACTACATTATGAAATACAGAAAACTTACTCGTCCATGGGATCATCTGAATATGGTAAGGGTTTTTTTGATGGAAGTGTTTCAGGAGATTCATCACCAACATCTTCTCCTTTTCTTTTCCGCTATAAAGTAACAAAACAAAAAGTTCAAAATTTTGAGCAATTACAAAGAGAAAGACGTTGGTCACGCTTCATTCAGCTAGTGTAAGCATGCGGTAGCCCTGACGATGATAAATACTTGAAAGAGCTTGAGAGGTGACGAGAAAAGCTAATGTATTGAATAAATGTTTAGAAATATAGTATACATGTAGGTAAAACAAATAATTAATCATAATTACAATGCCTAATTACAAAAAAACAACAATAAAGGTAGTGTCTTTTTGTACACTTTCTTTTCAAATGGTTAAAGTCTTTATACCTCAGAGCAAGCTAATAATTGAGATCTCATGATCACAAACTTGATTGTAAAATATTTTCACTCGAATTGAATTAATAAAATTAAAAAATTAAAACTGGAGAAGGAAAACGAGAAAAAAAACTCAGCCTCTCTCTTGAGAGCCAAAAACACAAAGTGTAAGGTTCACTTCACAGAACAAAATTGACTTTGGAGAATCACAATTGAATAAACTTTATATATTTTCTGAAGGATCATGATCTGCTCAACAAATTCTTGATCTCTAAATGTTCGTACATGACCAAAATTAAGGATTATTTACCTGATTATTGAATATTATTAGAGCTCCGTGATGTACTTCCATGTTCGTTTTTCCAATAAGCCTAAATGAGCTTGCCACTTGAGGAAGGGACAGCCTGCTCCCTCTACCAAACCTGCAAATTTGGGTGGGACTATTCAAATTCGCCCATCGTTTTTTTTTGATGAATTTTAATCGTGGTTTAGTTTTTATTAAGTGGACACTGCCCAGTATTTTTAATTAATTAGAATGGCACATTCTAGTTACGACCACGTCCCGGCTCATGTCGAGTCAGTACATGTTGAAGGATTGGGCAGAACAAAGGATGATTATATTAAACGGTACATTAATGAGTTGTTCACCGCTAAAACTTTTAGTGAGGTAAATTGACCGGTTCATGTTAAATTGAACATTATTAATATTTTTTGACAGATTCATATTAATGTTATTTATGTATTCTTATATATATTTCTGTGTAGTTGGCGCTTTTGACAAGTGAAGTTGGGAAGAAACTTGAAACAATAGGTTGTTTTAATGGTGTCAACGTGATTATTGACACGAGCAAGAGGGCTGATGCAACACCCTGTGACTACGAGGTTAAAACCTTAAAATGTCATTAAAATAATAATGATAACATGTCAACATATATATTGTACTATAAGATCTCTTTTGTTTCTACATTTAGGTGACCTATGTAGTGAATGAATCAAAAAGATTTGCTGGGGGTATTAGCACAATGATTGGGTCGAATGAAGGGTCTATTATATTGTCATGTCGATTGCCGAATGTTGTGGGCAGGGGTGAACGCATAACGGTAAGATATCTCTTATTTAAAAAACAAGAATCTTCTAATCTCTAAAGTCATTTCCGATACATGTCTAATGTTTTTTTTGTGTAAATCCTGTATAGTTTGAACATGCTTTTGGATCAAATAGTAATAAAAGTTCTCATCTCAGCTTTGCTAAGCCTTTACCACAAATTTCAAAAACTACAGAGTAAATTCTTTGACATTCCTATCCTTCTTATTATATATTATCAAGACCATGTGTTTATCAGTATTGTCAGTTTGTTTACATGTTTCTTTTGACATGTCTTTGTTTACAGGACTAGTTTTACTCTGTTTCAACATAAAAATGCAAATATACAGGCGGGCTACAATATATTCAGCAGGGGAGGCCTATTGGACTTTAGCTTTGGATCAGTCCAACATGTATAAAATAGGTTTTCATTTGTCTCCATTCTCTAAATAGATTATTAGTGTAGTCCCACTCCTGACTTTTCCTATAATAATAATACGCATGAAAATAATGAGAATTTATCTTCATTGATAACATATTGTGATTTGTTAGATAAAACATAATATGCAATGGGAAGGAACTTGGAGAGAACTGGAAGCTGCTTCAAGACTTACTTCCTTTGGAATTCGTGAGCAAAGTGGTCACTCCTTCAAATCTTCATTACGACACATTATTACGGTGGATCATCGGGATCAGCCAATTTTTCCTACTCAAGGATTTCATTTCAAAGTCACACAAGAGTATGCCGGTGTCGGTGGAGATGTTGCATTTTTAAAGTAAGTTGTTTTTTTGTTATGTACTCATTACCCTCCTCTTTTGTATACAAAATCAAAGTTATAATGTCTCATTTTTATTTTCATGTAAAGAAATGACTCGGATTTACAAGTCAATATTCCACTCCCATTTGATATGGTTAGTTGTCTTTCTAACAATAATATGTTGAATTTATTTGCACGTTATTGCATAACAATTTTTTTTGCAACAGGTTCTTCAAGGAGGATTAAAATTTGGATTTTTTAAACCACTTGACGTTAGAATTCCTTCATACAATAGTAGTGATTTATTTTTCCTTGGTGGTCCTCATACTCTCAGAGGTTTTGAAATGAAAAGTCTAGGTCCACGAGCCGATAGTGATGTTTTGGGTGGAAAAGTAAGAACTTAAATCTCTCATGTCAACTTACTCATTATATCATTCATTCATTTGATTATGTACTCTTGTCATTACAGTCTTATTGGACTTCTGGACTCCATTTGTATGGGCCACTGCCATTTTCGTTTGGAAAGGGAAGTTTTGGAGACTACTGCCGAACTCATTTATTTTTTAACGCTGGAAACATTGTTCAAGAAGAATTTAATCGTACGATTTTAATACAAATTTTTGAATTTAAACTTGAATCCTATTTTAATGAAATGACTCATAATTCAAGTCTGTTTTCAAAATAATTTTTTTTTGCTGTTGTAGCTGAAAATATCACTGGCAGCTTGGAAAATTTAGTATCCAATTACAAAGCAGCGTACGGATTGGGACTAGCCATACGACTTGGACAGCTAGCAAGAATCGAAATAAATTATTGTTGGCCATTTAGGTTTTCTAATATCGATAAATTAGTTCGAGGGCTACAGTTGGGAATTGGTGTAGAATTTGTGTAGCTACATTACCAAAAGTCATTTTGTCCTGTTATTATTTATTATTCTACGTCGCAACGAAGTCATGAAGTAAAAAAATGTTATAAGAATATTATTTGTCCAGAGCTTAACAGCTTAACAATAGTGAAACAAGTAAAAATCATAAAATAAAGTCGAAAAACATGAAAAGTCATAATACTATAAAGACACAAAATGGTTGAGCTGATCATGATTTCTTATCCATCACATTATGCTTATTTAAATAATTTAAATCAGATTCATTATTCTCTTAAAAGATTGTTTTTATTCATAGAAAAACATCAAAAAGAATTTGACTGTTTAGTTCTAAGGACGGCGCACGGCTCTCTCAAAGGCAATGGTTCGCTGCATAATATCGGTAGACTGAAGCCCAAAGTTTTAAAATGAGACTAATTTAGATAGTTAGACATGTGAGTTAAATAGTCAATTTAAATTTAAAAGCAGTATAATATTAAATATTACTTGTTACTACAAGATAAAAGTTGTAGACGAAAAAATTAGCATTGATCACATATTACAAAGTTTTATATCTTTCAGTTCAGAACTGTCAAACTTTAAATTATTTTAGTACTTTGAAATAAAAAGGTGTTTATTCACAAAGTATTTACTATGAGTGAATTAGTCTGGGGTATTAAAAACGGAGACTTAGACCAAGTTAGGGACATAATTGAAAAGAAGGTAAGTACTTTTTCTAATTGTGTCCAAGGACTATATAATTAATAATCTAGAAAAACCTTTGTTCAATTAAGTGTTATACAACTTCATCAATTTAATTATGTAATTTTTATGTTTTTTTTACTAGGGAATTGATGTGAATGATCACATTGATGGACGTAAGTACAAATATTTGAATTTAACAAATCAACATAATATAATATCTCAATAATGTACATGTAGATTTTTATGATAGATAAGGTCTACGTATATTAACCTGTCTTTAATCAAAATTATTCATTTGATCTTTTACAGGACCTCCTATTTTATACGCGGCGGACTATGGTAAGTGATCTGTCACAAGACTACATGAAATTCAGACTCAATTTGAATGACTCAAACCATTTATTTGACTATTGAACACATCGTGTAATGTTTGCATGTAAATCCTTATGCATATTGTTGTCTGTTGATTATTTTCATAGGTCAAAAAGAAGTGATAGAATATCTAGTCACGAAAGGAGCCGATGTTAATGTAAGTTAAATTAATGTGAATCACATTATGTGATCATGGATTTTAAACGATTAGGATCAAATATGACTTATAATGTAACGGTTTCATTTTTATTTTTCAGGCTTGTGACAAGCATGGTAAAATACTCCTACAATTATTATTTTTGATTTTAATAATTTAAAATTTTATAAGTATACTTTTAATTCTTACACCATTGTTTTTTTTTGTTTAAATAGGAATTAGTGCTCTTCTAGCTGCAGTATGGGAAGGTCATAAACAATGTGTAGAATTTTTAATTCAAAAGGTGAGCATTTATCATGCAATTTTTGTATTGACAATGTCAATTTAACATTTTAAAGTATGTAGCAATTTTAAAAAATCTCTTGATCTATTGAACAGGGCGCAGCCAGGGACGGAAAAGCCCCAGGTTCGCATTTTAAAAATTTTGACACATGTGTCTAAACAATTAATCCAGTACGCACAATTAAAAATTGTTATTTTTGTTATTAATAATTTGGGTATTCATTTTTGTACAGACGGGACCAGTTATAGCGATGCTGCCGAAAACGAAGATATCCGAGCTTTGTTGAGATAAATAAGTATGTGGATAATAATAATTTTTGATATTCTTCAAAAGAAGTATGTCCATGGTTTGATTCAGTCGGATTTCTACTTTTATTAAATTACCTACAATAATATTATGCATGTATTTGATAACATCAATACATCCCGCTACAGGTTGTAAGCTTACAATTTTTATGTTGTAAGCGTAGGAATGTCCATTTTTTAACCATTTTATCTCCTTACCGAATAATTTTTTTTAATCGTATAAAGATTTTGGTGATGAAAGTAAAGTATAGTAGGTGGTACGTAAAATTAGTTTACACACGTGTACATTTGCTACCTACTAAAATTCTTTAAAATATTTATGTAATAAGTAATATAGATACTATTAAATTAAATACCTAAGTAAATTAATAATTTTATAACATTATGAGATCCTACTAGCAGAGATGTCTGTTTATATTCAAACTTGACAGTCTCATCATATTACTGATTGCAACGATAAGGGGGCATGGAAGATTTTTTCATGTAAATTATTGAATATTTATATACCTAATGAATAATACGATATATATTTTAAATTTTCAGCTGAGTTAATCACGTCGTTCTTGTATGCATGGTGTATTGTACTTTTGATATAAATTATGAAATATAAATTAAAACTAGTCTATGGTTCTGTATTATCACGAATTCTCTACCAATGTATTATTATAAACTATCCTTTAAATAACTAATAACGAATGCGATAATTATCTCAAGTGTAACTATAATGTAAAAGGGACACAATACATTCAATATTTTATTGTCTTGCTGTACATTTGACGCGACGAAAATAAAAAAGAAACGTGAAATCAGTCTGTAAGTACTCAAGTTGTATGTTTACATGTAACCTTCGTAATTATTGAATCTCATTGCAATCGCATTTAACGATTGGTCCTTTATTAACCTCCATATACGGAGTAACTACAAAATGAATTATTCTTTTTGAGGGATCAGAAATAATCACAGATCTGGCTATCTTAGCTCTGACTCCCTTATGGGAAGTATTTTTTAGTAAGATTGACAAAAAATGTGCATCAATGGAGACAATAATGGAGGAAACTGACCAATTTTTAAATAAAACATTTTTTATTAGTTTTTTTCCTGCATCTAAAAAGTAACGAAAATGACTAAGAAGCATACAAGTATATAAAAGTATAAAACTGACCATTCTACCTACTTTATAAAAAAGTTTTGTTGTTTGTGGGTGACATGAGATGCTGTGTGTTTTTGTGATTAGTATAAATGACAGAATATGAAAAGAGATGAAATAATCCACAATCTGGGCAGATACTAATATAGATGAGGACGAGCTGAATGAACTTGAATGTACAGGTTACCATAAATCTACATCATAAGGTTTTTAATATAATAGGAGATCACAGACTGTTTTTTGGGGGTTAAACCTGACAACAACAACATCACCATCATCATACCACACAATATAAAGTACTAGTACATATAAATTGCTTAGAATTATATTTTCGTGATTGTAAAACGCTTTGGACGGTAGGATTGATTTTTATATGTTAGAGAACGAGTGATTAGATAATTTTTATATTTTATAAAATAATAATAATTAAAAAAAAACAAAATGAAGGTCGTTAATTAATTTTTTGAATTGAAAAATTTTTCAGTTTATTTGGAAGGTTTGCTTGCGGTAACTGCACTGTTTCCAACGAGTTGGGGAGAGCTATTGCCTGAACCTACAAATTGAATAAAAAAAAGTATGAAATAATGATCAATGGAAAATGAGAGTAAAAACATGTGTAACAAAAAGGGGAAATCCTTGTCAGGAAATCTCAATCAGTCTAAAAAATATTTGCTGTATACTAAAATGTAAGTTTACGCACCAGGAGATCCTGCCTCTGGTCTGCTTGGTAAGTCTGGATATTCCAAAGTTACTCCTATTAAATGGACAAAAATAAATAATATTAGCATGTATTTGTATTTAGTGCATGTAATTGAGGATGAAGGGAAAAGGGAAATTTGTAAAAGGGTGCATCCTATCCTACTTAACTAAATGGCTCGAGGGGTTGACGCAGTACAGTTTAATAATAATAATTTTGTCACAAAAATATTACCTGGTTCACAGTCAAAGATTGGACAACATTGAGGGAAATCAGCTGTCTTGTTAGTCTTATCAGACAATTTGCACTTTGGATTTGCCTTGGGTAAGGGCCCACAGTCTTCAACCAATTCCCATAAACGACCTTGTTGAGCGACACAAGTTGAGCGACCACAGAATGGTTTCAAATCCCATGATGCACCAGGCTCAAAAGTTGCACAGCGTGTTGAAGCAAAGCAAGTTCCAGGAAAGTCTAAATCCATACAAAATAATGACTTACATGTTCCGATTCCAATTCTAATTTATCCAATTCAAGTTTAATATATAACCTCTGAGTACATCAGCAGGAATCAAACGTTGAAATACTCCTGGCCTTTCAGCTGAACTATCCTCTTTGTCTTTTGGGGTGTCCTGGGACCATGTCACGGCGACCAAGGCCACCAACAAGCAAATCACAGCTTTCATTCTAAGAATTAACAAGGAAAGAAAACAAGAGATGAGAGAGATCACTTTACATTTCAAGAGTCAATTTTGTCAATCAGAGTGAATAAAAAAAATTCACGTTGAATTCCTCACAACTTTTTCTTTCTATGTATTTTTTAAAAATAAAGTTCTATATAAGAGAACTTTATTTATAAAAATATATTGTCTATCTTTAAAATCTTCTTGTTAATAAAATTTCACAGTGCGTATAGTGTTGACTATGGTTGATATTCATTTTTAAAATAAAAAAATAAATAATTAAACGATGACGTTGAGCGTAACACACGAATATAAACTTTGTACTTACGTCACAAAAAAAGGTTAAGTTAGTACGAAAATTTTCAAAAAAGTAAGAAGTTTTTGATGTGGAGTAGAAGTGAGTCTCCGGTATGTGAAAAGATGCTAAAATAAAAACAAAAAAAGGAGAGAAACAAAAACAAGGAACGTTGGTCCTCCTCTCAAGAGTGAATACAATGTTTTGAAGGTAACGTGTGGCTTTATATACTGAGTACCAAAACCAGGTTAACTGAGCCAGCAAATAGCGTGAGATATTCACTTTAGCGTAACGTCTCGGGGGAAAGTTGTATAGTGACTAGTAAGGAACATATTAGACACAGGTAGTACACAAAAACTTGTACACACTTCTACACTCTACACAATGTCCAACTAAGGAGACCCAACAGGCCAAATCCAATCCAATCTACAGATAAAATGTACCTCTACAAGTAAAATGTCATACACTCCACTACAAAACTAATAACGTCATACAAAAAGAGTAAAAGTATCAACAAGAAATCCGTACCGTACGCCACTCATACATCAAACCACAAACACGGGGCAAGAGAGTCAAAAAATAAAAACATTGTCATGAAAAATTCTACACTTGCTACAAAACTCACAATTCTTCTACAACTATTACTATTTTCTTACTTTGTTGAGATCACACACACACACAAAGATAATCTCAATGCGATATAATAAAGTACTTATCGTAGGCTTATGTTTTGCATTGTGTTGTATAATCTTTGACAGAAATCTCTGAAAATTCTCTTTTTTTTATTATTTTTTATTAAATAAATAAACGTAGCGTGTGTGTGTCATTATGCTTTGACGTATGAGAGATTAGAATACAAGTCGTAGACAATTTTAATATTGATTCAATACCAAGTTTACTACAGAAAACCTTCATGAATGTACAATTAAATACTTACTTTATGTATTGAGGAAGTTTCGGCTCCTCACTCCACCCTGTAGTCATATTAATTGTTGCATTGAATATTTATGATGGGTTGCATTTTATTTTATTTTTTTGTTCTTTTCTTTGATATTTTATATTGCGACAAAACATTTCAAACTGACCATGAGAGCGACTAATCCGACTTCTCAATCGACATGTTATAGGTCAAACTTTGTGTAGTTTGTAGTTTGTGTACTTAAAGGAGAAAGAATTTTTCTCATTCATAGGTCATCTCATACAGGGTGAGTTTTTCCAAAGTATATGGGAGTGAACGGGGACAATTTCCCCAACTTTATCATGTTAAAAGATTAAAAAGCAGGTAGTTATTTTTCCGTCGTTGCGCGGTGAGGGGTATGGGATGGCGATAACGTTG